>JAQQZR010000035.1:23516941-23534441 GCA_030068235.1 Notoglanidium macrostoma | reverse complement strand
TGTTTTTCCTGTTTCTATTGTTTCAGTTGCTGTTGTTCATGTTGTAGTAGTAATAGTTGTACTGTTCATGTTCCCGTTGTTGTTCATATTGCTGTAGCTGGTGTATTAATAATTGTAGTTGCTATTGTAGAGCTTGTTGATTTTGAAAACAACAACAACAACAACAACAGTGTGCCAAATGTTTACACACAAGCCGAGAGAAACGGTCTGCTTTAAGAATAGTGGCAGCCAGTTAAAACGTGCGTCTCCATGCTCATGTCCTCAGCAAACTGGCTCTAATTGGCAATTAGGTTTTCCTTGTCACAGTGTTTACAACTTCACCGTTCCTCTCTCATCAAAGCTCCTCCACAGAGCATCGGCTCACGAAATTGTTCCATCTCCACACCGTCAGCTTGCTTAATTACTTCAATTCCAGCACTCAGGACCAGGATTGTGTACCAATCAGGACTCTGTCTATGGGGCTCAGTTTGTGTTACCGTCAGTGGCTAATGAATGTATTGAGCTGTTGTTTGTTACACAGAGAGACATTCAGGACAGGGCTAGGGATGTAAAGATTCACTCATTACAATCAGTGCACTGTGTGTAATATTTTCAGTATGAACGAACTCATTCAAACCGGCATGTATCAGGCGGAAGTTGCTCGACCGTGGTGCCTGGGTGTAGTCTGGTATGACACACAGAGTCGATTTTACTGGTGTATAATCAGTGCAAATTTTTAATTATCAAATGAGCTTCTGCTTCTTGGCACTGCTTGTCAGTACCAGTAAAGGAGGGATGGCCTCGGTGTTCCAGTCTCATCAAATGAACTAGGCATGGCCTCTGTATATAGACCGGAGGAACTTTTCATAGTTCTTGGAAGTACCCCCTTTTATGTGTGTTCGCACTGCAGGAACTGAGAAATATTTTGTTCTTAGAACAACTTTTTTTTTTTTTTAGCTACTACTTCAGGGTAGGTAGGAACCATGATAGACGTGCGAATGGTCCGGACCAAAGTGTAGTCAGATTCTTTGAGTCATGAAAACGGTGTTTCCTTTTATTAATCAGTGTGCGTTACAATAACGGGATAAAACGGACAGGAATTGAACAAACGTACACAAATATGCCTGCCTAAAGAAATCCACATGACAGCATGTTCTGGTTAACAGATGAGAGAAATGAAACCTGAAGTGGTTGGCTAACTAAACTGAAACAAATAAAAAAAAGGCTATAAGTTTGAATTAAACAGAGGTATGTGTGCTGCCGGTCTCATTATTAAGACAAATCCATATGGTAGAAATGCAAACAAAGAGGACGCGTGCAGAGCTAAGGGTGAATATGTGACATGGTCGAAATCATCATTAAATCGCCGATGGATTTTCTAGTTGAAAGTTGAAAAATCTTTGCATCTTCGTACTGAACAGCCGAACAAAGAAAGCAAAGTGCAACTTGCAGTGCGTGCACTTCCTCTGAGAGACGCAGGGCGATCGGGAATACGTGACGAAATCACTGAAAATGATCATCACTAGTGGATTTAATTGCCAGATAGGCCTGGTCTATAGAGGAAATCTTCATATCTTTGTATCAACAGCTCAACATTAGTGTTAAAAGTGAAAGAAAAAGAGCATGGATAAATAGAGAGACAGTGCAGACCAGACTTTCTCAGGCCTATATGAGAAAGAGGAAATACAATGCGATTTCGATGCCGCTTACGGCACTTCAGCGTTCCTACTGGTGGTGCGAACGCAAACAGAAAAAAGGCCCCAGGGGGTAGTTCCTCTCAGTAAGTCCCTAGAACTGTTTGGTCTGAATGCACCGTATGTGTCAGCCTCTGTGCCCGTCGGTCTTAGTAAACAGGGTGTGAACTTTGAAACTGTCAGTCCCAATTACTGTGACCCAATGCGCATGTCAGTCCTAATGAAGGAGGCGTGGCTTTTGTGTCAGTCCCAATGAAGGCGTGTCCAGAACATTCAGCCCACTGCGTAAGACCCGAAAGAGCTTGAATTAAAAAGCAAATGTGCCCATTTAGTCTCTGACACAGCTTCTTCTATAGCTTCTATAGTTAATAGAAGCTTTTTTTTTTTATATTGTTTATTTATTTTTTTTTAAAGAAAGGCTGAATACAGGTACACAGCAGTTTGAGTTTCTTAGCAACTCTCACATTTTGTGTGTTTCTCTGAGTCCTGTTCTTTATTACGTTGTGGTTGGAAACAGATGTTTAGCCCAGAGCGCCGGCTGCTGAAGCTCTGAGCTTTAAGGTGCTTTTTGTGATTTTTCAGGAAGGCCACGCTCTCTTTGGTGAATGTGGTGGGCTTCGGAGGCAGGAAGCAATGTCTAATAGACGGAATATCCATTTGCAGTCCTTTAGATCCGTTTAAAAAAAATGCACAGAGATTTATATCTGTATAACATGATGTCTTTATTTATTTAAGGTAGATGTTTGTTTCCCATGTGACCTGAAGTGTAACCTAGTATCCGTGCCTGTTTGTCCATTGGAGTCTGAATCACGCGGGATTGATGCATTTGAATCATTTGGTTTGGTTTACTTTCCCACTGCGCAACGTTTAAGACGCAAACAGCAACGAAGCTTGATGTGTGCGAAGTTCTGAGAACATCCTCATAAAAGTCTTTCACTGATTGGTCAAGAACTGGTGATGGAAAAATGGAAAATTATAATTAATAAATAAATAAATAAATAAATAAAGACAATAAAAAGTGTGTGTAAAAATCATAAAAGTCGCCTAATCAACCGCATCGATGCGTTCTGCATCGACTCTGCCGCTTGTAAAAACACGAAACGTCGGCGCTCTCTGGAGATTTGTCCGTTCTGAGCTACCGTAGCGGCGCAACATGGAGGCTCCGTGGAAGCCTGCGCCCTGCGTAGATATAAAGGCTCATTCTAAGCTTATGAAAGTGCAACGATTCATAGTTGCAGGTGATTATACACTAATAAGAACATACTTATGAATACTATATTCCATAATCTATTCCATTTCTGATCAGATCAGATCTTCTTTTTTAGAAGATAAAGGTACTGGCACACTTGGCTGCGTTGCTTTCAGCATGAACACATTCTCCATAGAGCTCCTACTTCCATGAGTACGGTGATGTGATGGGAAACGAACATGAAGGTACAGTTCAGAATGATTGAGAAGAAAAATAAATATCGTGTGTATTATTTTATAATTTAAGAGATGAATTGAAAATAATATTTATATGTGTTCTCCGTAATGTTGGAAAAGGAAAACAATCTGTGAATTGTCTGTTTTTGCACTCATTTATAATGTGGTTTGTTGATGAATGGATGTACATGAGATCCTTTCTGAACTGTAGCAAGGTCATGATGGTCTACATGGCTTTATTTTCTCTTCCTCTGATGAGTTTTTGCCCATTCTCTTTCCCCATCTCCTTTATATACATCACTCACTCAGAGCAAAGACCGAAGACAGTGATGGACTTTGACCTCTCTGGCCGTCATGAGGACTTGGACATCTCTTAATCTTCTGATTATTAGAAGAAACGTTGTCCTTTCGCAGCTGTGTGGTTTAACCTTTGTCTGAACTTAATTGGATTGCTTTGCTCATTGTATTAGCAGGAAATGTCAGGCCCTGACCTATCGGATTATCCTGTTGTTCAGTTGCAGCCTTTTTGAGATGAGTTGTGTATCTCCTCTCAGGACTCGAATGCTTTTAGAGCAGAACACACTTCAGTTTTGTGTTCTTCTTCCCTAAAACAATTAACCTGTCTACCACCGGCTTTTGTAACGATTTAATAACAAAAGATGCTTGATTGTAGTGTTTGATGTTCACATGCTAACTGCGCTCAATTGAGAGATCTTTGAAGTTCACAAATAGTTTCACAAAACCTCTGAATAAGATCCCTACAAGACAAATAGAAGCCTTTTTTTGGTAGATCGACACAAGTTACTTTAACTCAGAAATTAAGGTGCGTTTTCTTTTCCTTTTTAAGCTAAGCTAGCTAGCTGAAACTACTTAGCGCTACTGAAAGCCATTACATGAGCTAGCTTATTTAGCTGACAAGCAAGCTAGCTATTTTCACAGCATGTTTAAAACATAGTTGGTAATGCATCGACGATAATACTTTCTCCGCAGAAATGTCTTAAACCGGGGCCCTAAGATTTTAAGGTATGGAGTGTTCGAAGCTTGTTTAAAAATGTACTATAATGCTTTAATGTTTTAAAGTTTTAATGTATAAACTTACTTGACATCACATATAAACCAAAGGGCTCAAGCTATGATGAACTACAATTTTTGTAGTATCTAGCATAGCTAACGTTTTTGTTGTCTTTGTTTTTCTGTGGGATGTGGGTACCAAATGTACTGAACTACTGATTTCAGTCCTTCTTGACTGGTGACTTTTATTTCTAGAGCACATTTCAAAGTGTCTTTACTGTTCAATGCAACAAAAACAATGTAAATCCAAACAGCAGTGAAATAAATAATGAGACGGTATCAAAGTGATTAATGATAAAAAGCTAATAAAAGCATTAAAAAGACAAGACCACAAATTTCAGGGACAGGACGAAACAGCAGACTTGATACTACAGCCTTTATAAAGGACGGAAAAAAATTTAATCCGTCCTATAATCTCGGAGCTGTGACAAAAAGCGCATGGGCACTTTACCCAAACCTGCGGAAATTTGAAACATAGCTTTTTAGACGGCCAGTCGCATTTTTGTGAGAATTTTACCTGCATGTTACATAACCAATCTGTTTTCATTAAGGTTCGGGATGAATATTTCCAATGACATTTTAATCGGCAGCCAGTCCAGACGATCACCTGTGATTATATAGTGCTGATTTATGTAGAAATCATTTATGTTTTCTTGGCATTCCTGCGTTAAACTCTACACCAGCAGTATTGAACTAAAAATTAATAACAGTCCAATTACCTAAAATTCCCCAGTTGCGAAGGTCTAGATGAGCAGCTAACATGACCAAAGGGCTATAACACTCTCCTTTTAAAGCGTAAACATTATTTCATGGCGATGCATTAAGACAATTTGATACTTTCTTACCAGAAACAAGTCTGCTTGAATTTAACATGTCGCTGAATTAATGCGTGCTTCTTTGTCCGTTTATCTTTAAACATTCTTTTTTTTTTTTTTTTTACCTCATCTTCTTTTTTTAAGCAAGTCATCTGGTCAGTTTGCTAAATCAAATGACTATGCATGTACGTACATAGTGTGCGAGTGACGGAGTGTGCGAATTGAGACACAGCAGATGTATCGGTCTTTAAAAAAATAAATAAATAAATAAATAAATAAAAAGTTGTGGTAGTGTGAATTATAATATGTCTGTATGCCTAGCTGTCACCGATGAGTATGTTCGTAATTTTGAAACCGTTTTGATTCCTACTAGCAAAACTTATTGTTTTGGGTAACTTTTTATTAGTCCAATACATCTGCTGTGTGTCAGTTAACATATTTTTGAATTGTGGTTTGTTCTTGGTATCATGACAGTGTATGTTCTGAATGTCGGAATCTACTCTAATACTTGTTGTGCATTTGGTGATCCTTTTCAAACAGGAAATACTGAGCCCGGACCGTTAAACGTGTTTCTCTGTTCGTCTTTGATAGCTAAAGCTTTTACACTGTTTCAGCAACTTTGTCTTACTCCAATACATCATCTTTTTTTAGCGTCAGCCATTTTGTATCCATTCTTTCATTACGTCTAACTATTTTGGCCTTTTATTAACGTTTATTAATACACTGACACAAAGATAAGGCACGAACACAACGTTCGAGCTCATTCCATGTATCGGAAGTATTATAAAACTAGATGTGTTGTTGGAAAAACTAGCCCGGTTTGGCTTTAAAAAATCATAAGCAAGCTTCACAATCCTCACACAAAGCTCTTTATTTAACAATCTGCCGTTAGCTCTAAAAGTCAGACGGCTCTCTGTAGCTGAAGGTTTTCGAATCCTGTTTTCTCCGCTTTCTTTTTGAATATGAACTTCCCGATCTCTGTCATCGTTTCTTTAACACTGATAGAGTCAGCTGGGAAATTCTGTTTTGGAGCAGAGAGAGAGTTCGAGAGCGAGAGCGAGAGAGCAGGCGTGTGTGTTATTAGCGCTGGGGTAGCATGCTGGCTCGTGAAAAACAGCATGCTTAGGAGAAATGTGTTTTGTTTTAAGCCCCTATAGCCTCTCATGTCTCGAATGGCCTGCTTTACCACGCAGTCTAATACACTCCTAATAAATTCATGTGATTGGATAAGCCACAACAGAAGATCTGTACTTGTCATGTTTACTAAAGTGGATTTGCTGAAATATGGACATTTTTTTTATATACTTTGATCTGCTTGGTTTGGTCCACTTTAATATTTCTGATTCCACATCCAGACCGCAGTCCACCATTTGACGACCCCTGCGCTAAAGATTCTTCAGTAATGTTGTCCAGGTGCCTGGGACTGCATAATACTCACACAAAGAAGCCTTAAGTGTAGAATATGTAGTTTTTACAACCACACAGCACCTTGAGAAATGGTATTTGGCACACATTTGAACACCCCGATTTCGCCCTCGCCCTCTGCACACAGCTGTTCACACAAGACTGAGCGGTGGAGATGACGGAAAGCAAAAAAAGAAAAGAACAACCCACGCTTGAGAAAACTTAAGAGAGCAGAATGTGCTGAAGTCTGCATCATCACTGCAATGCCAAGACTAACACGCCACCAGCCAGACCACTCAGGGGCCATGCAGGCGGTGGTACGCAGAACGCAATTGTGAACTTTAACCGAGCTTTCTCTGGTGTGTGTACGTGAAAGTGCTGGTAATACCCACTCGGGTTTATTTTTTTTCCGGAACGTCCTGGAACTGACACTGATAATGTCGCAGGTTTCAAAGTACAGTATGTTTTGCTCAGAATGCCACTGACCCACTCATGTTTGTGCAAGTTGTTCTGCAGCTGCAGTGGAAAATTGAGACGGGGAACATGCTGGAACACGTTTCTTCCACGTTTCGGGGGATTTCTCTTCCCCCCGCCACCTTTTTTTTTCACGCTGACCACAGGCTTTTTGGTGTCCCGTTGAGTGAGTCTCAGCAGAGTTGTGAGAAAATCTTGAAATGTTTCCGCAGCTTCAGCACAACGTTGGAAGATCTGGGAAGAATTGAGTTACTTCCCGTTCTAGTTGTGTAAGGCAGTGTCACTCTCCGTATCTACTGACCGCTCCAAAAGATCTGTATTTGTATCTGTTTCCGTTTACTGCTCCAAAAATCTGTCCCCAGCTTCGAACCAGAAATTTGTGTTTCCTAAATTGGAATTTTCTTTCTTTCATTCGTTCTTTCTTTTTTTGAACCGGACACCGCTTGAAAAACTAGAAACCAGGTGTAGAAATGTCTCAACAGTCTCAACATTATTTGTATTTCTAACCTGCCTGTGAAATTTTTTTTGCCACTTTATTTGGCTTTACTTCCCAATATATAAACAAGCTAGTACCCTAAGTTAAAGCACCGCCACCCTGGCCAGGTAGGTACCAAGGATTGGTGTACATTTCTGCTAATCTGCTCTTTGTTTGTTCCGCGAGGTTCATATCAGACTGCTGATTTGTGTATGAAAGTTAAAATCCTCTTTTGTCGCATCCGCTGGGGTCTCATGCCAGATGCACACCTCCGATTAGGGCTAGGAAATATGATGCTATAATGCCAATGCTCTGAGAAATTGTCACAGTACACCTCTTTTGAGACATCATGATAACGTTAAAAAAAAAAAAAAAATTGTTTTATAGTCTTTAAATTAATTCTTTTGTAGTGTTAAGCGATAAAAATGTTACCTTTTAAGTACAAAAATAAAAAGCCGATACTCGGTCACCATATTTTGTAGTAGATATTTTGGTATATGTATTTATTTGATGAGTCGGTACAAAACGAACATTACTTTTCCAAAAAAAAAAAATTTGTATTTGAAAAACGTTTGCATGTCAGTAAAGAAATTACATGAGAGACCAGTTTTCAGACAGAAAAATATAAAGTAGGCTGGGTTTTGCATGCAAAAAAAAATAAAAAATCTCGGAAGCTCCTCTGGGAAATACACAAAGTCAAGGGCTTCTTATCTGTTTGCAGTTACACAGCTAATAGGAACGCTGAAGAGATTGCCAGCGTGACATTTGCAGGAAATGCTAGCGAGATTTCTCTGTATTTCTCTGTTACTTATAGTCTCAATGAAACCTGGGTTTGATTTCACTGGTCAGTGTTCTTCCATTTTTTTTTTTTTTAGCACTGACATTATGTGCCGTTGTCTACATGGCTAATGGCTAATGCGGATTTTTAAAAATCATGTTTGACTAATCGATGTACACTCATGGTTCCTGTTGTGCTGGGAACCTATTCTGAAGTAGGAGCTAAAAAAAAAAATCCCTCCGAATAATGTTCGAAAAACTAGGATCGTTCTCCGTTCCTGTCGTGCAGGGACCCAAAAAAAAGGGGGTTCTAAGAACTATGAGAAAGTTCCTCATTCCCGAAAGTGCCTAAAACCTAATGGCAGATTCTCCAAGGTGCCGAGTAAAGCTTGAAGCTCATTTCCTTATAAAACTGTACACAGTGAACCTGTGGAAAAAAAAAGCAAAGGGTCGTCACAGCAAGACGTTACAGACTTTGTTTGATTTATTGCTGTTTACTGCACAGTGTCGTAGTTCTCTTTTAAGTAGAATGATTAAATTTCATTATTTCTGAAGTCATATTTACTTTACAGCATTTCTTCGCATGTGCCTAAGACTTTTGCACAGCGCTTCATATGAATTATAAATTTGTTTAGCGCATTATTATGGGATTATTGATTATCAATTAAAAACATTTTTTTTTTTTTTTTTTTTTATGTGTCACTACCGATTGCAGTTGCTGGCAGTTTTTGAGACAGCCTGTATATCGTGATACATAACGTGTCGTAGAATTGTCTACAAGAATCATGCTATGATATTTTTGTATCACTTTGCATCACCCCTAATTCCTATTCCTGTGCATTTTCCTACCGGATCACGCGATAGTGATCAACAGCAAGGACAGGATCTACATTTGTGGTTGAAAATGAGAGAATATAGACTTTCTTTTCTTGTTCGATACCAATCAAAGCCAAAGTGCAGTATCCGCCAAGGTCAATTTACAATATGCTTGATATTCACTTCACTCGAATCTAACGAATCAGGCATTTAAATCGAATTTTATGAATTTTAAATAGAATTTTATGCTTACACTTGGGAAAAGAAAAACACAAAAAGCTTGGCATTTTTGCAGATCCTGTACTTTGGCTTTGAAAGGACACTTTTCCCTTTTTTCATCTTTTTCATGTCCATATATGTCACTCTATTTCCACATTTTCAGCAAATCCTGAAATTTTAAACCCAGGAACATACTCCAAACCTTTTTAGTTTTCACTCTCACAAACACTTCAGCCCCTCTCACAGCACTCCTGTACGCATCCCCATCTGGCCCACAGCTGAAAACTATTAAGCACCGTTGGAACTTCCTCCCCACTATCCTTCCCTCTCATTCTCTTTCTCTCCCTTTCTTTCTCCCTCTCTCTCTTTCTCTGAGTGTATAATTCGCCTCACCCTGTCTCTCATTCTTCTGCGGGTTCCTATGAAAGTCTCCTCGTTGTTTGGCTTGCCTTGGCACAGGGTACCGAGTGCTGTTTTTCTACTTGTTGGTAAGAAAGTTTGCCTTTCTTTTTCTTTCCGCACCCAGTCTGGACATTGTTGATGGCAGACCCAGTCCATGTGAGGAATGTAGGGAGTCGCATCCGTAAACAGCTCGCTATGAATGTTTAGCAAGCCAAATTCCAGAGCTGACACGAGATTCTTTCAGAGCGCAAGATTATTGCTGACGTTCGGATTGTTAGTGCACGGTTGGCATGGTCATGCTTGTTTTTCTGCTCAGTTCTGGCTCGGTCGATTCGCATATGGCTCAGATTTCTGGACTAAAACACAACAGTGCAGATTTTATGCATTGCAAGTTTTAGCACCGTTTTCTGCTCACTCTTTTTTTTCCTCAGAAATATTCGGAATTGTTTTATATCTGTTTCTGACTGGCAACGTTCACAAGGTCAAAGGAGCTCGCATGGCATTTAAAAAGAAAATTGAAAGGGCAGAGCTATTTCAATATGATATTTTACTGCTGTGAAAGTTTTCGCTTGACTTTTGTTTCTGTATTCTGTTCGATGATTTGTCCTGAAATAATCTTCTACCCCGAAGTTTGCACAATGTTTCTTAGACTTTTGAGTATGCATGGGGTGACTAATAAAGATTTATGCTTTTCTGCTTTGTCAAGACAGGCTCCGAGGTTTGGGGGGTTTTCCCACCTTTTACCTAAAATAGCCTTCTACTCTGACATTTTTGCACATTTTTCCTTAGACTTTTTAATATGCACGAGATGACTAATGATAAACAATGAGTCATACCTGATTTGCCAGATGTGATGTAAAGCAGTAATGCCTGCATTTTTTTTTATTTTTTTTATTTCCTGCCTTCATTGCTTCCTGTTCTAAAAAAAAATAAATAAATGTTTTGCAACTTGCTCTCCATCACTGGATCCATTTCCATTCCAGCTGTGTTTTTTATCACTAAAGTTTTCCAACGTGACTTTCTTGGTGTTGTCTTGGAGGGTGGTGGGAAGGGGCAGGCAGGTCGTGTTGCATTTGATTCCAGAAGGGGGTTTGACGCTTTCCTAGGTCGGGGTGAGTCATCAGTCAGGAAGTGATAAAACACATACAAATACGACTGCTGTCAATCATAGTGAGTGGCAGCACGGCCCTGGTGTGGACCCAGGTGGCAAACTGATATTACCTTGAAGTGAAATTGCCTTTTTTTTTTTTTTTGGAGGATTTTTGCAGGCATCACAAAGAGCTCATTATACTTTCTTCTTATCGGGGGGGGAAGGCAGTCTGTATACAGAAAACTCCATGGAATAGAAGCCTACAACAACAACCTGTATATGGAGGTTTGAAAGTGATCAAACCGTTTGGTGTGTCCTGACCTGAATTGCATCAGGAATAATTGTCCACGGTTGATTCTTCCTCATTTTTTAGTCCACTCATGGTTTTATTGCAACACCTCACGTTGCTCTTGCATCATTAACGCACCTGCTTGGTCAAGTTTCCGCCGTCCTTGTCCGCATGACTCTGCGTCGCACTCTCTGACAGCCCGATTGGCCGTAAACAAGCCTCAGCAGCGGTCTTGTTTTTCCGTTCTGTTTTACTACCTGGTCAGATAAGGTTTTGGCAAGCAGCGCTGTGTATCTCTGCGCCTCTCCCTGAAGGACTTCAGGAGCACAGAAATATGTCCTGACTCCATTGCTGGCTTCATTTGTGATAAAAGATTTATGTAGCGATGCAGCTGAGTGAGCTCTTTGCTCCAACTTTGCCAGTGATGCACTCTGTATGAAGTACATTAAAACACTGTTTTCAGCTTATTAAGTTCTAAGCCAGTGCAGGTTAAACATGGCCAGGTCTAAAACTTAAAAAACAAACAAACAGAATTTCACTGAAAAGTATTCTTTTATTATTATATAAGATACAAGATATTCTATTCTTTATAGAATGTGTTTAAATGACGGACTACAAGATGAACTGCAAAAACATCGATTTGTTTGCTCTTTGACCCCGCCTCCCATACCTGCCCGTATCATCGAAGCTCGGCCTTCTGGAAGCTCCATAGGCGGACGTGGATCATCCAGTTTTTGGTAAATAGTTAGCTAACTTCCCGTCATCGGTTCCTACTTGGTCATTTATCCAAATGCAGCTATAAACACCCAAAATACTGACACGATAATTAGCAATCGTTCCTAGATGATGTAAAAAAAAACAAAAAACAAAAAAAAAACAAGGAAAAGACTGAGTTTGGAGGTGTGCAGCTTATTTAATTATTTATTTTTGGAGGTGTGCAGCTTATATAGTTTATCAGTCTGCGAGGTGTCCCGAAACTCTGGCTCCATAGGCATTTTTCCTTCTATAAAATGTAATATTTCTGCATGTAACATCAGTTGTAATACATTAAGAAATGCTCAACGTTCTTGTGTTCAGCATATACACAAGTCCAATTCCAAGACCGTCAATTTGAGTATTTGTTGTAATATCTGTATTTAAATAAATAATTGCCTCTGGATCCAGACTTTTGGCACACCCTGAGCAAAAATAGTGTTTGTATTAACTTTACCAGGTTAGGAGAAATAACTAATTCAGTGCAAAACTTCACAGTCAAGAGGTTTCCTTTTTTCCAGAACATTTCAAAAAGATTTCCATAAATTCTTCCTTGTTTCACTGACACCACTATCTGATGATGGACTGTATCATCTGCCATATTAGTGCTTTGGATTGAATGGGCACTGGATGGGAGTCTAGAACATCTATTGGTCCATAGCTAGAGTCTGGATGAGGGCAACCTCATAATATGTTTCTATCAGTGCCAATGAATTACAGACAATATTTCTCCATGCTTGTAATCAAGGATGACATTCCTAGCTTGTTATTGGTTGAGTCTCTGACCTTAGGCTGTGAGCTGATCTGTCCGTTTACCACTGTGTGAAAAAGAACCTTTTACAGAACTTTGTACGGTAGCCAGTTGCTGTGCATCCTGCCCATGTGGCCAAAGCACTGCAACGTGGATTTATACCTGACTTACGGGTTATTGTTCAAACCATAGTCTTATTCCGAAGGTGATGTTTATTGTTGCACATGTCTCATTTGAAATCCCTTAAGCATGATCATGCCTGACTTGAGCAACATCCACGTCTTGATTCCATAAAGCTATACAGGCGGGATTAGCGTTTGGAAGAGCTGCATCTTGGCCTTGATGGACATGTTTGTTTTCTTTTGCATGTACCACTTGAGCAAGGCAAAGGTTGAGGTAAATCCTGGCTGTGGATGCCAATTTCTTCTCCTGGATCACTGAGCCAAGATCTTTTGACTCCTGGACATGCTCATTTTTGGATTGCGTTGAGGTGGACGATGGTTTGCGGTCCATCAAATGCCAGGACCTTGATCTTGTCTGCATTGCCATATCGCACTACTGACAGGAGTGGTCTAAACACAGTCAAAAAAGTCAACTTTCTCAGACACTTTGGTTACTTTAATCCAACAGCTTGGTTTCGTTATGTTCTTCAAATCGTTCCATCTCATTTGTAATAATGACAACAATAAAAATATTCAACGGTGCGGTTTAACGTTTCTTTTCTGCAGCGTCTTCTGAAAATTTCCATAAGTTCATTTTTCTTCTTTCGTCTTGATTCCCTCCTGCCTCGTTCCTGCTTACCTCCGGTCAAATGACTCTTCCTTGATATGAGATGGTCTGGTCAGCAATAGCTCCCGTACTATCCATCAAGATGGACACTTTTATGTCGAGCGAAATGGTCGAGAGGTACTTCACAACGTTCTGCCGATAATTCTGACGTGATGTACTGTCTCAGGAGCAACACTACTTAAAATTTTCCTAATTCAGAGATGCCGCTGATGCAGTGGGTTTATGGATAGCGCCGAGAGCGCTGGTGTTGTTATGGCTTTCATGACCTTTATATGATGACCTTTCCGTGAGTGTAGTGTACGCTGAGTGAAACAGCACAGTTTGTTGGTTTTAATGTTTAAGAGGCTAGATAAATGGTGTTTAAGTAGAACATTTTTCATTTGACTTTGTGTAACATTTATTCACTTATAGTGACGTTTGGCTAAAAAACATCTGCTCGTTGGCTCTGTTAATGCCTTTCTGTACATGTAATGGTTTTTGTTTATGTAATAAACGTTCTTTCCAAGCCATATTCCGGAGTATACTGTAATTTTCCTCCACCTTATGCTGGAACACTGGGCCCTTTGTGGAAACCACAGTCATCCCATACATACATACATACATACATACATACAGTATATACTACATGTTTTTGTGTTTTTTGTTTTAATTGCACGCTAACTTATATTAATTTAGCTGCAGAGCTGCTGACTGCGTGTACATTGTTCAAGATTACGCGTCATTTCTTTGTTCAGCTCTATTCTAACAATATTATTTATTCATTTCTCAGAAGCTTTTATCCAAAGTGACTTACAAATGGAGCTTAATAAGTCACCAAGCACAACCAAGTATAAAGTTAGTGGATAAAGTGGACTTATCTTGGCCTCCATATGCACTGTAAGGCATTGTCTGGATGCTCTGATGTTGGATTTTAGCTGCTTGTAAACATCGTGGTGTTGTAGCTCGTGGATGTTTCATTGAGGGGTTATGAGCATTGTGTTAACAATTTCAAGTTTTCAAGTTTACAGTCCGGATGCTGATGGGTTCCTCTTTGGCTTCTTGGTTCCTGGTCACCATCTCTCCTTCTTGATCATCCAACCCGGACTCATATTTTTGCCTTATGATTATACATTTGATTAATGTCAGTTGAATCAGGTTAAGGTGCTAAATTGCGGAGGCTTCTTGGAGTACCGTGAAGCTAGCACCACATTCATACAGAGATGCTTTGCTACTTGCTACTCATTGTCAGTAAAATGTGTTTGAACACACTGTGTATTTTCTTAATATTTTGAGAATATATCAGGAAATGGGTTCAAGTTCAATTCTGTAGACTATATCAATATCAACTGTGAGATAAATCTTGGCTTACAACAGTTTTACAGTAACAGATTGTGCACTCAGAATTAATACAGCCCTCATATTGATGGAATACTTAATTGCGAATAGTGTAGTAAAATGTAATTGGATAATATAGCGCGAGCAAGAGTCTGAGTGACTGTACTGAATATTAGCATGATGCAACTGCAGGATTACGAGTGCGATATTGCTTTCATGCTACAGTTCTATAAACAAGAATTTAATATCCAGTGACATTTCAGACACCAGTGTTCTATTGTTTTTGCTCCAGAAGAAGCCACACTTTATAGCTTGCTGATTAGCTGGCTAGCTGTTTCATGCTAATTTGGACCTTACCGTTAGAGGTGCTGCTGGTAAAATCAGCTTCCCCATCTTCTTCTGATGAGCTTTCATGTTTTAAGTCAAAAGTTATATTCGTGAAATGTAGCGTTTGCCATGTCCGCTGATGATGTCACTAACACTACTGTAGTAATGATTTAGAACTAGGAAGTGGAAATTTATGTTGCGAACACAGACAAGCAGATTCACACAGTGAAATGGTTTTAACTGCTAACTGTATAAATAAATTATGCATGCCATTTCTTTGTGCTGATTTGGTGTTTACTGTAATACAAGGCTAAGGCATCGTCGTGCATTAACGGGGCTGGTTCACCCTTCCCAGAATCCCCTGCACCATGTAGTGAGTATTTATTTTCGATGGCATTGATATTCCAAAAAACGACCGCAACAATTTGGTGACATCCCAAGCCGTAGATCGAAAAATATAATGTGAAATTAAAGATATTTTGTCAAAGTGTCTATATTTTAAATTCTTTCAACCGATCCATACCATTTTCATATGGTTACAACGTATGCAATTGGACCCGAAGCTGTTGGCAGCAAAAGGAAAGCAAAGATGGGGCATATTTTGTTCAAAGCTTCCGTGTATGACATGTGAATGTAGGAAAAGTTCGAGATGGCTTTTTAAGGCATCAGTAACGGTGAATTTGCTGAGGTTTTGTTGCACAGAGAGTTAGCAGGTAGCGGTCATGTGCGTTCTGGGAAGCAAGCCTCTTTACATGTTAAGCTCTAACCAACAATCTAAAACAACTTTCATTTGTTTATAATGATTTGTGCTATTCAAAAAATATTTTGACGTTGCGATCATGTACAGTTAACTTGATTCAGTCAAAGGTTTTGGTACAGCCCTAACAATTATTGCAGTTTTTCCAAGATTCTTTTTGTACACATCATGGTTGTTTTGGAGCAAAGCTTCGTCTTAATCTCTACATACATAGAACTTTGAAGAGTTTATCTAAGAATTCATGGTTTTGTACTTTTCACTACCTTTCAGTAGTTCTTTAGCAATGTTTGGTAGAAATTTCCATTCATCACTTTAGTAATCATTAATCACCTTATTCATTATTATCACCTAATTGTTAGTAAAGTATCTCTGGGGTTTTAGACCTGTAAATCCAAATCTGTAATTTTTTGTATTTTTAACAAATTTTCCATTTCCACACCTGGAAAGATGAAGCCATTTTCCCCTCCACTATACAAGGATCATTAGGAATAACCCCATGTAATACGTGTTTAATACATTTAAGTAGGGATTCGACTATATTGTGTAGGAAAACAGGTGTTGTGCTGTTTCTGCAGTATGGAGACATTCTTAGACGTGCTCTTTCTAACATCTTCTTCTAAAACCGATCCAAAACCAAGTATCGGCCAAGTTTAAAATACAGAACAAGAAAACATAGATGTTTATGTATGAAGTTATTGCAACGTTATAGCCTATATATGTTATGGTCATGTAATGATCAAGGACAACTTAGGTAGCCACAAGTCCTACAACAAGCGGATGGAATAAAGATCAAATCAATCAAATTTGCTTTAAATATATGAGGTGTAAATAGTACTCATGAAACTTGTACTTGGCAATGACCATGTATACATTGAGGTCGATTTGCTGATCCTGTGCAAAATTGACCATAACATTTTATATCTGTCCAGGAATTGAATCACATCGGAATATTACTTTAATACAGGGTTTACCAAACTAGAGATCTCTTTTGATTTATTCATTTATTGTACAAATTAATATTACAAATATCAGTCTATGAGAATGGATTTTGCATGCTAATATTTTGAAACATCGCTGTGAGTCGCATTATTTAAACTAAGCATGTACATACTATTTTAGGCTTTTTCACCATCCTGACATGCTGCACTAGCGTAGGAGTTCAGCAGTAAATCTACCTCCCCTGCTTGCTGGGATAACCTGGAGTGATTCTGACCCAATAGAAGAGCAAAAGCCAAGAAAATGAACATGATAGTATCATAAATTATGAATCTGGACTAGTAGTGGACACAGAAAACTCTTAATGCCCATAATGTCATCTGCTCTGAAGATTTCTGAACCTGTGCTTTAATACTTCCTTCTTTTATATCCGTCTGAGAATCAGAACAGAAAAGAGTAAGGACAGATAATAACATAGCATTATTTAGATATACATTCACCCAATGTGCACTTTAATAGGAGCATCTGTAAACTCATGTATGATGTTATACAATCAGACAATCAAGTGGCAGCAGCACAATACATAAAAACTATCCAATTTGTTTGAGTCTGTGCCCATGATAGCCTCAGATTCCTGATCATGGCTGACGGGAGTGGAACCCTATGTGATCTTCTGCTGGTCTTCTCATCCACCTCAAGCTTTGATGTTTTCAGATGCTTTTTTGCTTGCCTTGCTTGTAAAGAGTGATTACACTGCACAACGAAGTTTTTGCTTCTTGAAAATTCTTTCTTATAGATTTTTGTGTGCTGATCACGAATTTCACATCAAATTTTACCCATCACGTACCGTTTCTGAGAAAGCTTCAGTTGGCTATGCAGCACACATGAAAGAAACGTATGAGAATATGGAACTGTTGCTGAAGCACGTCCAGTATACCAGGTA
>JAQQZR010000035.1:23444290-23505798 GCA_030068235.1 Notoglanidium macrostoma | reverse complement strand
AAAAAAAAAAAAAAAAAATATATATATATATATATATATATATATATATATATTAAATAAATAATTAATAATTATACAAATGAAAATAATGAATGTAATGCTGGAATTATAAGAGCATCTGCCCACATTACAGTGAAAAATTTCCCTCATCATCTTATTGAAAACTACAGTATATATTTCTACCCTTTAACCTCCTGGCAGGGACAACCAGATTTTGTCCTGGTAACTTACCAGAACTGTTGCTTATTTTTATCAAGAGTGCCCACAGGACACTGTATATTATACTACATTATTTCAAGCAGTTTAATACCTGTTTAATGAACACAGATATGGTTGTAAGGTTATATATGCAAGTTTTTAGACTCTCTTTTGGCTCCTCATGTGACTCAGTTGATAAAAGGGTTGTGAAACAATGGTCTTATTTTATTTTATGGAACATTTATAATAAAAAACTTATGTATGTGATTAATATGCAGGAAAAAACCTTTCTGTAAATATAAACGTTACGGATCTTGTCAATTCTCATCTTTTCGCAGGGGGGTAACAACTCCAAAGTCTCCACGGATATATTTGACATGGTTCCGTTCTCTCCAGTGGCACCCCTGGTTCCACTCCCAGCCAGTAATTCTTCACCTCCTCCACCTCCAGCGAGACCGACAGACATCAGTTAGTTCCTTCTACAGAAATCAACTTAACTTTAACTGAGACCTTTTCTTCTACTCTGTATTTGTTTTATTCATCTTTCTATTGTGTTTTAGGCACACATTGAATTTTACAACTCTTATACATGGAGGAAATATTCTCCTTGAACCCCTGAACAATTAACAATAAAAGGGTCATTCCATGTGAAATTTGACAGAATCGCAAAAGTTTATTGAGGCATGTCTCCGATTTTTGTTCATACATTTTGTATTTGTTATTTGGGACCTAAATTTTAACTAGGTGAAATATTTCAGTTTAATTGTAATATCTTCATATTTTTTTTCTTTTTTTTTTCTTTTTGGATTAAGTATATTCTAAGCTGTGAATAATTGTTGACAAAGAAAAACTAAACTTTCCGTGTATGCAACTGGAGATGAAATTATATTAATGGATAATAATATAAACTATCTAAAATTAATATGATCTCTTGAATAATAGGAAACAGTTAAAAAAGTATGAAAATTTAAACATTAAACTGAAAGATTTGGTTTTAGGTCCCAATTAACCAATGCAAAATTGTGAAGAAAATCTGAGACATCCATAGCTGAGTTGGCATGGAATGACCCTAAAGTGTGGACATCAGGATCACCTCACCAGGATGACCTCTAGACTCTGGGTAACCGATCATGAACCGAATGCTAAAATATAGTTAAGATATTCTGAACACTGTAGAGCTGATAGTGGAGTTGGGAAAGGGATTACATTAAATTTGCTGCGTATGATGGAATCCAGTTTAATTGCTATCCAGAATACTAAAGACATTTTCTCCACATATAATCCCAATGTCATATTTCCATCAGCTTGAGCTCTATCACTATTCAAGATAAGGGTTGGGAAGTTTATTTTCTCCAATGGAGTCCATTATGCATTACTGATTAAAACTGCAGCCAGGAGAGAAAGGGATTAAATGTATCTCACTAATGTATAGGCATAGTGTAGTGCTGATTACATGGCATTAGTTTTTCATCCTTTTCTGATTGAAGGTCTGATGGTGAAATGTAGAATATCGTTTGCTCTGTGTTTAGTTTCTGTTGAGTTAAAACATTATTCGTTTTATATTTCTAAAGCAAATGTAACACATCCAGCAAGTATAAAGACAATTTCATAGTCAGCCATAGTTTCTTAAATGAAAACTCCACCCTGAAATACATTAAAACACATTAAATATGTTTACAGTGGAATATTTGGATTATTTTTAATGGTTGGTCGGTCCTAACAACAAAAGCGCAAGAGCTTCTTTTCTCACTGACCATTTTCCTGCAACATTTAACATCATATTAATGAGAATTCCAGCACATAAGTAGTGGAGCTACTGCAGGGATGTGGCTTGGCTAGTTAGTGGTCTTAGAGATGACAAACATGATGGCAGTGATGGCGGTAATAGCATGAAATTAGCATGAATAATCTTTGGAAGCTAATTTGAGTGAGCAGTGTACAGATGAGGAGCTGAGGAAGCTGGACAGACTAAAGGACTAAAGCGCTGCTGCATTGCTCTCTATAGGTCTAGGTGAAGCGGTGAAGCAAGTGAGACATCCCACCCGTGCCACTATTAGCAGTAGTGGAATGGCATTGTGGGTAACCAAAGTGAAAATAGGTAGAACATATCAATGAAAGGAGCCTAATTCAAAAAGTCAACTAATATCATAAATAAATCTTGGATGCCACATGTTAATTATAAGGATTAATATGCAAGTCAAGTTGGATTTGTCTTTAAATTTAAACAATGAATGCATCTTTGCTTACCTTTAATCATAAGCCATGAAACTTTAACATACAAATAAAGAATAAAATAAAGGCAATTTAGGATTTATGAAAGTGGACAATATCTTTTTTGGCTCTTGTCAAGCTAGACCAACCCAATCTTTGTCAGTTGGTGCTCACTGTATAAAGCATGACTGTCTTCTCAATCATTAAATATGGTCTCTGTTTTTATGCCGATATCAAACCTTGTCAGTGTTGCTGATGGCATTATATCCATGTTGTGTCCTTCAGGAAGGGACCTGTTTGGCGCCGAGCCCTTCGACCCTTTCATTTGCGGCGGCGCCGACTTTCCCCCAGACGTCCAGTCACGGCTGGATGAGATGCAGGTGACTGCATGTGTATGAATTATGGACGAATAATTGTACAATTATGGGCAAATAAAATATTTCAGCAAATGGAGTGCTGCACATAGGCAGCTGCTGGAGCAGACGGTATGCACTGTACTGGCACAGAGTGCAGATTCCCATCGGTCATTTCCATTCATATCAATCAGGGGAAAATCTCTCCCAGCGTTTCTGCATAGCTGAGTCATGGAACATTATGAGGACATGACTTTTGGACTCTCATTGTAATTACTCTCTGGGTGTTGTCCCAGCTGTGTAGATCCTGCTGTGACCCTGCTGTAATGTATGCATATAGCCCTGATTTCGGAATGAAGACTTTTTGTACTGAACAAAACTCTGTTGGCTTTGTTTTTAAAGGAGCTACTTGGCAGATGTATATATAACCCCTTTAAGTCTCATATTAATGCTCAGTTCATCAATATGAAAGTATCTTATTCAGTAAATTCTGTGAAACTAAAAGGGGTGTAGCCCAACCTTTTACAATGGGATGGCTAGGTTAAAACCAATGCCTTTATTGGGGTGGCAATCTAGTGTGAGGCAAAATGCTAATCTACATGGAAAATGTGGCTCTCACCATCTGTGTATGACCGGAGTAGGATCCCTAAAGAACATAAAAAGCACAGGTACAAAAAAGTCATAGCGATCATAATGTGAAAATACATCTTAGGACATATTTACATACATGGCATTTGGTAGACCCTTATCCAGAGCAACTTACACATGTGCTTTGAAGTATCTATGAGTAAATACATCCTGATACTGGTTCATTAGGACCCAGACTAAGAATACCATCAGTCTAAAAACTTAATTGGGAGGTAACATAGTAAGAAAGCATACAGACAATCTTTTTAAAAAAATAAGTACTAAATCTGCTAAACCAAGTACTTCTGGAAGAAGTAGGTCTTTAGACATTGTTTAACCCAAGGAAATGCCAGTGACTCAGCTGTTCAGATATCTAGAGGAAGTTTATTCCACCATCTAGGTGCCAGAACAGAAGATTCCAGGTGTGTGCTTTCCTTGAACCTTGATGGAACCTGTTGGGAGATGATGGGACCACTCGAGCAGTGCTTTACAAATATTGGCTCAAAACAGAGCCATCGCTAGTAGGGTGAAATGTGGTGACAATTATGGGGTCGCACAATATTTCAGTTGTCCATAGGCCCTGTGCTGTGACTGAATTGTTGTACGCATAATGAGCTGAATCATACTAATTGAAACAAAATCATTAAATATTGGTCAAATACGTTTCAATTTCCCAACCAATACCGCCTTCGAAAAAATGGTTCAGTCCACTGTCCGTTACATATGCAAATAAGGGTGAGGAGCATATTTGAGTTGCCATTTGACCAGTGCAAAAAATAAATAAATAAATCTGGATTCCAAAAACGGCAGGAAAAGAAGGTGAAAGAATCAGAGAGTAGTGAAGAAGGATGAGTGATTAAATGGTTCTTAGCACATTTGTTGTACAGGCTTATGATGTTTAGTGCTTAGCCAGCGCTGTTATATTACAACTTTCTACGTTAGCTAGCTCTGTTTAGCTGCTGGGTATGCCAGTGCGCTAGTTGTCAAAGGTGTCGGGTATGCTTTAGTCTACAACCTATGAAAGATTAGAATGCCTATTTACGATCATGTTCCATTGAATACAATTGAATTCATTTTGCAGAAGAGAACAATTCTTCATGCAAAGTTAATGTAACTAAACACACTTAGTTCTGTAGGACTGATGGTGAAACGCTAGAGTGAAAGCAACACACAGTAGGTTTGGATGAATATCTAAAAATAATTATGAATATAACAAGCAGTACTTTTTTTGATATCATGATTACAGTGGCTGTGTCATGTTCTTATGTTTACATTGTGCTGTGGCATGAGACATTTTTTATATCAATGCAAACATGCTCCAGGC
The DNA here is from genome assembly GCA_030068235.1 of Notoglanidium macrostoma. NCBI lineage: Eukaryota > Metazoa > Chordata > Actinopteri > Siluriformes > Auchenoglanididae > Notoglanidium > Notoglanidium macrostoma. Next base: position 23,501,085 of record JAQQZR010000035.1, on the reverse strand, counting down.
AGCACTTTTCCATTCAAAAACTTTACTTTAGTTCTTTTCCATTCATTTGCATTCATTGGGTCACTTGTCAATCATTGCCGATATCCAATTACATTACCGTATCAACCAGAACTGTGTAATAGGGTCTAATCTATATTTGTTATTTAGAGGACTACCATTAGCTGCCATTAGTCAGGCCCTCTGAGCCAGTAGTTAATAACGAACTGAAAAAAATTTTTTTTTATTCTAAATATTGTTAACAGAAAAATTTTGACCAATGTCTGGTCACCTGTTTGTTCGTTGTGGTCATTAAGGCTAGGGAATAGTTCACTACTGTGTTAGCTAGCTAAACATGCTTGTTCCTGCACAATATTACATGCTCACCACTAGAAAATTAAGAAATGAGCTTTTACATTTCCCACAGATATTGTTGTGGACATTCTGTTACTAATCAAACTGGCCTATTATAGCGAGATATACAAAAGCATATAGATTTGCATCATATGAAATTAAAAACCACATGGACGACAACATCTTTATTAATAATGATGGGTGGCCATGCTTCGGGAGAAGGTGGCTTCGTCCATGGAAACTGAAAGGAAGTGGTTGTAGTTAAGAGAAGAAAGAACTATAATTTTTCTGTGTATTTGGTTCGTGTTTAAGAGATCAATTAGTATAGTATCACAGCTTTAAATTTAATCAGTGCGCACACACATGCACACACACACACACACACACACACACACACACACCCATCACCAGTGTCAACACACTGGTTAACAAATTACATCTCAATGCCATTGGATGCAGCATGTTTGCTGATCAGGAAAATATTTGCACAGCATCATTTCGGATCTAATTCATTATCTTAATATGGCACCTTTTATAGGTTTCTTCAAGTCACAAGAGTTACTCAGTTGTAGTAAAATGGAGCCATCATGTCATGTGTTACCAGATAAACAGTACAAAGTAGTAGACTATATCAAAATGTTGTGTTCAGGAAATGTGACCAAAATCTGAGTAACATACGAATAAATGACCACAAGGGGGTGCTGTCTTACCTTACTGATTGGTTGAAGTCACACTCTGAAGTTAATGGTGGCTGAAAGTACTAAAATAAAAAAAAGAATGTGCCTGGATTTTCCACATTAGCAAAGAAGCTGTATGCAGTGTTGTTGAGATATATCGTGCTGAAAGATGTATGCTATCTGGTTCTTGGTTTTTTCTGCCCTAACGTGTAATTTTTTTTGACATTATCCTTAGTTTTAAAAAAATGGCTAAATGAGAAATGATGCTTGTAGAGCCATCTCACACATTTTAGGTATTCAGATTGACTTGATTAATGCATAAACATCATGAACAAATTGAAACTTGAAGCAAACACTTGAAAATATTAGCAGTTTTAGCCATACAGGTACCAAAGCTGGGTTACTGAATTTAGCTAAATTACCTTACTGCTCTCTGCATGGAAACAAATCCTCTCTTATAAATTGTCACTAGAAGTGAAACCATCATGACCTGCCATCTGGGCAGCATGCAAATGCAAATGTCTGCTATGTGAGCATACATGCAAAATAATGTACTTAGATGTCCAGGGAACTAATATTAGCAAAACTGTCAGGAATGTAAGATCCTGTCTGCTGTGTGCATTAAAAAATATTAAAATATCAAAATACTCCATTACAATAGGTTTATTGGTATTTTAACTAGCCATATTTTTATATCTTTGTTTTCTGTCTCTTTCCTCTTATTGCTTACAGCGGCAGAGATGGTTTGTACTCTCTCATTCTCACATTAAATACATAATTCATTCACTGCTGTCAAGCTGTCATGAACATTTTCATAGAAGTCATTCAAGTGTTTTTTTTTTTGGGGGGATTTTTTTTTTTTGCATGCTTATGCAAATATTTTGGGGGGAAAGAAAATAAAACATACTATCATCGTTCTGTCTGTGTGAAGTCAGTGCTGAAAGGGTTGGAGGTGGAACACTTGCATTAGAAGTTTTTTCACTTTCCTTTCTCTTTTAATTAGGTTAATATTGTTTTCTATTTTTTGTTTTAATTTATTTAGCTTTTCTATTCTGTTTTGTTTTAATTCATTTAAATTTTATTTTATTATCCTAGATTTAAGCTTTTAAAGCTACTGTATTTTTAAACTACTATTTTTCTTTTTCTTTCTTATGTGATTGAATCTGTTTTAAAGACATAGTCTGAAAAACAGCAAACACTCTTGCCCGTATAAACCTCATAAAAACCGTGTGCCATAAGACCTTTATTTTTAATGTTTTTTTCTTTCTGTTTGCTTACTTTTTTGGGGTCTTTTTTTTTTTTTTTTTTAATAATAATGTTGCTGCTTCTACATGTGCTGATTGGATATTGTTATCTTCTTATGTTGTAAGTTATGTTTTACATTTGGTCCGTCATCATTAATTAATATAAATACATTTATTTATATAAGTGGAAATATGCAGACCTGTTTCACCACACTGAGACCTCAAAAGCTGCAAATCTCCATCAGACATTTAGACCGAATGATGCAATTACAGTGTAGAGATGTAACACTATGACATTACACTGTATTCTTTCTTTAAAATAGTTATAAAGGTAATATTATGGTAAACTGGTGTTTATGATGTAGTGTGTAAAATTTCTAGATGCTGCAATTGTCTGAAAATGTACCAGAATTTTAAAACAGACCGATCTACTTGTTCGAACTGCAACGGTAAAATAGCAAACACTTGCAAGTGATTTATATTAATGAAACAAGGAACATTCTTGAATACATCAAGAAGATGGCCCCCAGGAAGAACTAACGAAAGAGTGTCTCAGGCAGCAGAAGACAGAGGATGGCATGGAGGAAGAGAAAGCATCAAGGAAGACCAAGCTACTCCATGGATTGCACCACCGGCAAATAGAGGAAGTGACTGACATCAAGAAATGCTTCCAGGATTTAGAAAAAGCAGGCCTGAAGGACAGCACAGAGGATCAAGGCAGCACAAGAACAGGCCCAAAGCATCAGCTCTACAGAGCAATCTACCACAGTAGACAGTACCCAAGGTGCCGGCTGTGGAAAGATGCCCCAGAGACTGTCCAGCACATAGTAGCTAGGTTCAAGATGCAAGCTAGAACAGCATACACTTGAAAGGCATAACCAAATGGCAGTCAGGAGTTTACATACAGTCATCTTGGACATTGTGAACATGGTCAGGGACAGTACATGGTAGGCAGGATGCAATTGCAAGGGCTTACAAAGAGATCCAAGACATGATGCAAAACAAAATCAAGGTCAAGAAACAGGCAACGGTCAGGCGATCTACAATGTTCAAGGCATACTGAGAGCACATTACAGATCATGTGAAGGAAAAATCCATGATGGAAACCCCCCCCAACCACCCACCTCCCAAAAGCCCTACTCCTGGAGCAGCTAGAGATACATAGATAATCTAGCAGACAGAATGCAGGACTGTGGGAACAGGGGGATAGAGAGCCATCTACACTGCGATGAAGTGAATACATGACATGTTTAGTGGAGGAGTCAGGTGGCAGAGTGATGACACCCTCACTAGTGTCAGGAGGCAGAATGACAATGTGATCCCAAAGCCAGGAGGCAGGTGTGGCAACATAATCCTTGAAGGCGGGAACCAGAACAATGAAATCATCCCTGAATCCAGAAGGCGGAATGATGACATCATCTTTGAAGCCAGGTGGTGGAGTGACATCATTCCTGCTGATGTTAAGAGCAGACAATGGTGAAGAAAAGAGAAGGACTATATCCTCCCCAGGGTCAGGAGGCAGAGCAATGCCCTCCACGGATCAGGCAGGTGCAGAGATCCTGAAGTCTTTGGAGAGGAGGTTGCCCTGTTGGCCTCTGGCATGAGTTCTGGGATTGAGGCCCCCTGTCAACCATTGGAGTGAGCTCTTCATTGGAGGCTGCCCTTTCAGCCTCTTTAGGGAACTCTTTTTTGAAGGCTGCCCTGGCAGCCTCTGGAGGGAGCTCCTTGGTGAAAGCTTCCCTGTCAAATTCTGAACAGAGCTCTTTGTTGAAGGCTGCCTTGTTAGTCTCTGGAGGGTCCATGCAGGTCCTTGCATTCTCATGAGGCTTGGGTTCCACCAGGATTCCATTAAAAAGTGGCACTGGAGCAGGAACCCATTTGGTGGGTGTTCATCATAGGGAGCTGGGATTGTCACCAGTATTGGAGGAAGCATGTTGGAATGGTGCTCCTGTTGTTCTGTTCCAGCTTTCCTGCTGAATTCATGGTTAGGTGAAGCATTCTGTTTTGCCTAGGGAGGTAGACAGGATGCAAGTGCAGGTTAAGAGCATGTAATAAAAAGGGCCTACTCACAGATCCAAGACATGATGCAAAAACAAGTTCAAAGAACAGGCAAAGGTCAGGGGATCTACAAACAGCATAAACTAGATAAGAGTAAAGCAGGGAAGCCAAAAACAAAGTTAAAAAAACAATAAACAAGAAACAAAAGCTTAGCAAATGAGAGGTACCAGACACTGAGCGTAATGCTTTGCAAAGGAACACAGGAAACACAAGGGTTTAAATATACAAAACAATCAAGGGGAAACTAGGAACAGGATGCAGGAGGAGAAAAGACATAAACAAGAACTAAAGCAAATAGCAGTGTCAACAAACAGGAAGTAACCCATAAGTGTGAACTGTAGTGCTACAAGCTGTGAGGTGTGTGGACAGCACTTTGCGCTTGATGCGACGGGGAAACCTGTTACATGGACTTTAAGTGATTTTTTAAACTACATTTTTCTGGGGAAGAATATACAACATACACCTTTAATAGAAAGCAAAAACAAGAATGTGGTGCACAAGTTTTAATTTCTTTTGGGTTTTCTGAAATCAACACATACATATACCCAATTAGATTATAAATTCAGTTGTGCTGAAAGTTACAAAAAGTCTTTTGACTTGCCTTGGCCTCTTAATTTACTTTTGGTAAACATGATTGACAACAACTGGTAGCTTGTTTGTGCACAATATATAAAAAGGGTTTGTTTGACAAGTACAAGTTAATGGGAGGTGTAGCAATTTTGCAGAGGTCTAGAAGAAGACCCAAACTGTCACCCTCAGTTAAGAAGAAAGACCTGGTTCTGATGGTCAGGGACAACCCAGGAATTCTTCAGCATAACCATCAGCTAGACTGTTAAAACTTGGACACAGTTGGGTCCACAAACCAAATGTATATCTAAGCTGATTGTGGAATGGATTAAGCAGGCTAACATTAAGGTTAAAACAACTTAATCTTAAAACTAACCTCAACTCTATCGAAAATATGTGTACTTGTCTTAAAATTTGGGACCATGCCAGGAAACTTACAAATTTAATTGAACTTTAATTTATTGAACTCTGCCAAGAAGAACGGTCAAATATACAACTAGAATTCTGCCAGAAGCTTGTTGATGCCTACCAAAAGCATCTGGTCATGGTGAAACTTGCTAAGGGACATTTAAAAATATATTAGGTATGCTGTTTGTATATTTTTGACCCTGTAAGTATAATTATGGCCCTGTATTGACTTCGGAAAATGCAAAATAAATTAAAACCTGTGCACTAAAGTCTTGTATTTTAACTACTAAACATGCACACTGTACAGTAGTTCTTCCTCAGATCAAAGAAATTGAAAGCCAATATTGTCATGATGACTACATGTAAGCTATATATATATATATATACTGTATATATATAGTAATCATTTTGTATAATACTGAGTAATTTGCCAATGATTGCATTTTGTTTTTTAATTTATAAAAGAATTAAATGGTAATTTTGATTCATTTATAGTTTAATGTGGTGGAACATCTGTGAAACAAGTTAGTTCCTGTTCTCGATTGCGTTATAGCAGCTATAAACTGTCGTTCCTTCACCAGACCCTTTTTTTTCTTTTTTGAATATGATAAGAGAGAAAAAAAGCTTATCGTGTAACAGAGGAACCACAAAGTGCAAAGCCCTCTGTCCTGAAGACTTTCCTGTTACAGAAAACCTAAATTTGGAGTTTTACATTTGACAAATCACAAAGCACTGACACTGGTGACTCCTTCATGAATTTTAAATAAATATTTACTTTGAGAAAATCTATGACTATATCAATGAGTGCACACATTTCTTAATGTCATCTTTAGATTATATGGAGCGTCCTCTATACACACTGTAAATGATTTATTACTTTAGAACGATAATGTATTAGAATGAGCGCATTACTATAAACCTATGATTTGTGCTACTGTCTGCAATACTGTTAGAGCTGCTGTTATATAAAATTAACGCCTTCTGACCAATCAGATTCAAGAATCATGCACACTGTGGCATAAATATAATCTAGAATTATCCTGTTTGGAATTATAATGTTGTACTCTAATGTCCAGAAAACCATTTGTAGGTGGTAAACACATCTATATTGAATTTTAATACCAGCAAACCACTTTTCAAAAAATATGTGCTAATACACAGAATTGTGATTTGGTTAGATACTGTAAATCTATGTAGTAGTTAAGAAAAAGGAAACTCAGTTTATAATCAATATCGTTCAAAGTGAAATCCATATGATTTCAAAGATTTAGTCACTTCTATGTAAAACAACGTTTAATTAAATGTAAAGTCAAATAAAATGTTTTGTTCATATTTTGTCACATGCCGTTTAGATAAAAAAAATGTTCCATTGTATTTGTGTAGCTGTGACTGACTGTGTCATCATACTCACTGCATTGTCTTTTTTTTCCTCTTCAGGAGGGGTTCAAAATGGGACTAACAGTAGAGGGAACAGTTTTTTCCCTTGATCCACTTGACGGTCGCTGCTGATGCCAAGAAGACATTTCTTTATTACTTAACTGTCCACCCATTTGTATTAAAGTGCCAAAATATGGGGTATACAGTCAAGTCGTCAGTGTTTTGTATGTACAGTATTTGCATTTGGTATTTGGTTTACAGAAGAAAGTATATATAAAAGCAGAATGGCAGATCACTATTTTTGTATGAACTGTGTAACAAGGTCATGAAGTTTGGTCATGGATGAATGTGTGTGTGGGGAGGGGAGGGGAGGGGGGGCGTAGGTGTGCACGCACAGGTACTGATAGATGAAGATAATAAAATCGATGGTACAACTTGAGATGAAGGGTTCATAAGACATTCTACATTCTGTCACCATGTTCATACAGATGTTGATCTCATTTTTAATTTGTTCTCACACCAGACAAAAGTCCACTTCATGACAGCATGCAGCATCATTTTAAGTAATACACTTACAAATACTGGAATGTCAATCTTACCCTTTGTTAACTATAGATTACATGTCATTATGTTTTTTTCCCTTCTTACTCTCATCGGAGTCATTGTAATATTTTCCTAACTGGACATTAATATTTTTGATGGATTTTATAACTCTGTAGCTGGATTGTTTGTGTACTAATGTGTACTTGACTTGTACTGCATTTTAATTTGGTATTATTGTCTATTTTAGTATATTCTTGCACCAGGAAGCACTTTGGGGGGAGGGGGAGTAAGAAGCATTGTGTCCATATATATTGACCTATTTTCTTTCTTTTTGTTTTGTTTTAATTGTATTTTTTACCTTGTATGCAATATTTTAGCCTTTGCTGTTGTAGCTAAAGACATTAAAGACAGTAATATGTGAACTCTGTTTTTGAATATTTTGTTAACTGACCATCCACACCACAGCTCATGAGGCAGTTTATCAGACAGCAGATCTTTATCCAGAGGTATGTTGAAGGGTTTATTTTGATGTGACATTGCAAAAATACTTCACAAAGTTGCACAATAATCCTGAGTTTCGACGTTCTTGCAATCATCACAGCATTTTATTAAATCTTTGAACTCGTTTGCATCAGTCCGTCTTTCAAATTTGTGAAGTGATTCTTTAAAAAAATGAAATGTAATGAGTTTGTTGAGTTCTTTACGATGGAAATCGAGCAGTAGTTGTGCATCCGGTGAATTCTTCCTTGTGCCAGTAAACCTCGTCTTCCTCAGCGACGGCGTGGATGAAACGAGCTGGAGCCATCCCACTGGAATGATCTTAGTAAGACACTTTTTAAAAAAAAATTTTATTATTTTTGTTTTTAAAGAAATTCTTTCTGTGTAAAGCTGCTTTGTGGACATACCCCTCCATCATTTATTCATTATAAGTGTATACAAAACATATATTAAATAACACCAGAGTTAAAATAGTATTCACAAAATAGTCAACACTGATATTTCATTAAAATAGTTCAGATTTTACACAGTACAAAACAAAGACATTGTTGAATAATATATTTTAGAAGTACATTAGAAATTTTGAGTGTTCATAAGAAAGAACATTTTGATTACTGATCTCTGATGTCAGCTGAAGGATGAATTTCAATCTTTTACCAGCAGTATTTCAAAGCAACTTAAAGAAATCTCAGCACCATAGTTCTCAAATATGTACCAAATGCATCAATCATATGAATGTACAATTCAGTTTATTGTGCTAAAAATATTTCATGCATCAAAAAAGAGAGAAACGAATAGGAATAATAGAAACAACCTTGAATGTATATGAAAAACATCTTAACAACAAAAAGGAAAGTTGGCCTTACCAAGCATATGTTTAATTAGCAAAGCAATATACATGAAGGAAAAAAATATATTTATATTTATATATTTGTTTATTTTTTTATGTCAGCCAAATAATTTTATAGTCATTTTTCCATGACACTCTATGCAACATTTTTTAGAGTCGTTTTTAAAGAAAAAAGGAAAGTGCAAAGCTGTTAATGTGGAACATGCTTTAGAAATTATGGCTACTTAGTGATTAGATTAGCATGGGTTATTCTATATTATCTTTTTTTATTGTATTTACAAAACATGCTCACGTTCTGTAGTGGATCCCCAATGAATCCAGTGTGGTTAAAACCCAGAACATAAAATATGGCACAAGAACAACCCATGAAACTTTAACTGAGATTCATGATAATAAACATGATGATAAAAAAAAAAAAATCACGATTTTAATGAGACGCTGAGTTTGTGAGTGTTAAAAGATTTTATTTGCACCCCCTCACCCTGCTCTGTACCTTTTTTTATTTTCCTGGGAGAAGTGTTGTGACATTACATCGCACCACTGACTTGTCCCAGTTTGTAAAGACGAGGTAGCTTACGCTAATGACTCGATGTGTTCAGTATTTAATGGTCAATTGCATTCAAACGTCATACAATGCAAATGTAACAGAATAGAGATATCAGTTTTAGGAACAGTTTTCAGGAGAAACCATTCATAATGCCATAAAGCATTTCACCAAAACACAAGTTTTTCCTCTATAGCACCATGTGATTTGTTCAAAAACAAAAGTAGAAAAAAAAATCACAAAAATATTTAAATGTGTTTCATTTCTAAAATGGTCTAGCCTTTCAAATTGCTGGAATGGATGGCATAGTCTCAAACAGCAGTTGATGGACTGGAGTTTACTAATCTATCTCAGTCAAGAGCCAAAGAAATGCAATTTCTGGTTTTAAAAGTTTAATTAAAAACTTACTAATAAGGGCCAGTTATTGGAAAGGAACAATAAATATCCTGCTACAGGGCCGGAACAGTCCACAGTACATTATGTACAAGGCTGAGCTTCTCAGCAGTCAGTTCAAGAGTCTCAGGATTCTCTTCGATGCATCTTTGCTCTAATTTTTATTTGTTTTTTTTAATAATTTTTTACAAAAAACAAACGGGCCCAATATCGATGCCAAACTCCTGATCCAGGCGGCCAACGTCCACAATGGCAATATCCATGATAGGTAACCTTGCCGTTTTCTGTGTCCTGTACTCAAAAACAGTCTTTCCCCAGTTACTTTTTGCTTGCTGTGAAAGAGAGGAAGAAAGAGAAAGAGCACTTAATCAGTGTGACACATTGCTGACTCTAAGTGCTTAATATTCCTCATACATTTTGGCTAATTCAGTTTATAAATCCATATGGCCTGAAATTCAGAGTTACATCATTTGTTTGTTTGTTTGTTTGTACAGGTTTTGACAGCAAATGACTTTTCATGTAGTGTCTAGACCATCACCTTTAAAACAGACACTTGCTGAGAAGGCTGGATGGATGAATAGATGGGTAGAATATAATGTAGCATGAAAACAAGAGACAAAACAAGTAGAACTAAACGCCAATACTGTCAACAAGACTAGTCTTTCTTTTTGCTAAATTATACACCTCACATATTCTTAAAATAAACCTCAAACAGGAAGGAAGCTTTGTTGTGACCTTGACCCTGAATCAATTGAATCAATTCCAAAATCTAATCTGCTGGTCACAATAATAATTCCATATAAATCTTACAAACATTCAACCAATCGTTCTTGAGATATCACAATAATGATTGTCTCACGTGGACATACCCGAAAACACAATGCCTCCACCTAGATGCATAAAAGGTTTAGAGCAATGCTGTAATCATCAAATGAGCAAATGCAACAGAAATCAGATATCTAATCATCATCAAATATATTCAGAATATTTATAGATATAGATATATAGATATAGAAATCTGGAATCAACTCAAATTTTAAGTCTCCTAGCATATTAAATACCATTATTATATTACAGGAATATAAACCTGATCCTAATTATAATGGTAAAGCAGGCCAAATGGCAACTTTTCACAAGATATTTCTTGCACTTAATTTACAGCTCACAATAGGTACTATGTACATTTTATAGAGAATGTGGGGATCTAAGGAAGTGTTTGAAATGCTGCTTCAGGTATTGCTGGAGTATAGAAGAAGGGAAGAGGTTTTTCTCACTGATATATCTGATGACAATCAAAATTCAGAATCTGATGTCACCCAGATACAGAAGCCCTGAACTGGAAGTTGTGGGACAGTGCTACGTTGCTACTTTTAAATTAATAACGCATTATTTAAAAAAAAATTGTCATCATTTAACTTATTTTGAGTAATCTCGTCATTTTACTATTCGACTTAAAATTTATCACCTGCAATCTGTCAGTAAGACTAGTGTATTGAATATTACCTCATAGTTCTAATTCCACATGCTGTTTCACAGATAGGAAACCAGGCGTTGCTTCAGTGGAATTCGTACATAAAGTGTATATTTAATAATTGTTAAGTCATTTAAACGTGTTCGGGTATGTCAAGTTTAAAAAGTCAAAATGGAGGTTATAACTACTATTGTTTTTTTTTAATCTGTCAGTTTATGTTTTATGTGACAAATTGATATAACAACTTGAAATAACAAATTAAGTTGAAAAAAAAAAAAAAAAAAGAACCTGAGATATTAAGTTAAAAATAAGAGCATAGCTCTCAAACTTTTCCCTTTGAACTTTCTGCAGTTCAGGGCTTCAATATGAATTTGTGTCTGTTTCCTGTTAAGGTCCTCTAAATCTACACCCAGATTTCTGTAAAGCTTCTTCATGACAATGCCTATTGTTAATAGCACTATACAAAAAAAATGGGACAAAATTGAATTGTCAACTGTTATTACAGCAAATAGTCAGACAGTGGAACGGGACTTAATATTGCTCATTATTGAATCATTCAAATTTGACTTCCATTCAATACTGGAGTAGTAAATTTCTGAGACATCTGCATGCAACTGTCCAAGTAGCACATAAGACCAGTACCGATATATACGTAATTCTGATGGTAATTCCTCACTACTCGTACTTTACTCAAATCTGAATATACACTCTATGCTCGTAATGATGAGATGTCATGGTGTCTGAAAACCGGTGCTTACATTTGGTCCCATAAAATAAATAAATAAATAAATAAACTTACAGAGCAGCTGTCCTCCAGCACAGTGTATCTGAAACGATTATTTCCCTCAGCTTTGAGCTCTAAGTCATTTGCCGCCTTGAGAATGACTGCTTTCTTCAGGTTGCCAGTTGCTTCATCTTTGTAACCCACAGTGTTCTTGCAGTGGTATGTGATGGTCTGTGAGGCTTCCTTGGAAAGCAGCCGAATGAAAGTCATCTGGACGGTGACCGAGTTAGCTGACTGGTCTTTGTTTCCATAAGTGAACTAAAGAGAAACAAAGGATTATCAGATAGTAGTTTGTGGAAATATGATGCCATACCATCATTTTGCCTTCATAGTTTAATCGAGCCAGTAATGCTTGTTTAATTTACTGCCTATTAGCAGACATTTACAATCTAAAACACTGGTTTTTTTAATTAAAGAAAGACACTACAGATTAATAGGTATTTAAAAAAATTATAATCAGTCCTTGCCAGATGATTGCTGAAATTCTTGTTTTCTTTTTTTTTTTTTGCATTGGACCTTTTTAAAGAAAACTTTTATATGCAAATGTGAGGTGTCAGCTTAATAAACTTGCATATCTAATAAAACTAAAAATTAGTCTATTCATAACAGAAGAATTGATTTGTTTTTACTGTAAAAATGCTTTCAAGAGAAATGTTTGTTGGAATATCATTATAATTTTATATAATACAATTATATGTATGTATGTATGTATGTATGTATGTATGTATGTATGTATGTATGTATGTACGTATAAAATATAATTTATATATATATAAATCAGAAATCAAGCTTGTCAGTTAAATATGACATGACGTGATTGTGTCAAGTGGGCGGAGCTTAAGCCTGCTGCAAATATTAACTACAGTTATATGTATACAGTTATACTACAAATATGCAACTTATTCACAAATCTGGAAATTATCTTGTCAAAATTGTTATTTAAATCTGTAACATCTTCATATCTGGAGCCTTAAACTAGAGTTTATTCACCAGGAGTAAACTGTTGTCTATAAAAGTGTACTCACATAAGTTCCACCATTCATGGTTCCAAACCACACTGGTTTGTTTCCTGGAGTACTCCACCATGATTTGCGAGGTATGCTGGAAGGTTCAGCTGAGATGCACGTTTCTCCAGTCTCCATATTACAGTATACCTTAATGGAATCCTCTGAGCTTCCTTGGTTTGGATCCACCCAGTATTCACCTGAACATCACAAAGTAGGGCGATTTTTAAAATAATAATGTATATAGTAGATATATAATATGAAATATTATATATTTTTGTAGATATATACTAAAGTACTCACTGGAAATTTATACTTGAAATACTGGTCTTACAAAAACAGAAATGGGAACTTGCACCATGAGTCCTTTAATCTTTCAACAGTTTGGCAGTACAGTGACTGGCCCTGTGGTTGACTTACCACTCTTTTTCAGTGGATAGCACTGCTTAAGGTCCTCACAAGTGCGAGCAGGGTGTTTCTTGCTACCATCAGGGCTGCGCATGCTCTCAATTTGGCTGCTGAGAGCCTTAAGGGTGGCCTGGACTCCAGGGTCAGCTTGGAGCATGTCTGTTGAATTAGATTTGGGCAAAGCTTCATCTTCTGGGAATTCAGGAGGAGGAGGACCAGCATCATAATCCTGAGGGCCTCCAAACATATCCTCTATGGCAGCAATTGGTGGTCCAGGGGATCCAGGTGGACCTGAGGGACCTGGCTCTCCAGGAGGTCCCTGAAAGGTAAAAATAATAATTAACTAAGCATAATAATTGTATAAGAAACTGATATACAGTAATATTGGAATGTGTGTGTACAATATTGTGACAAATCTCCATGTAATTATGCTTTGAATTTGCAAAGTTTCATTCATTCTTTCAATTGGTTTTCTCTCAATCCTGATGGAAATCATGTTCGTTAGTAGTCACTGTTGGTGCTTGTAATGTTAACACAATTTTAAAAGGTTATATATCTGTGAGTCACATCTAGAACAAGAACCCTCCTAGACTCATAAGTGCTTGACAATTTACCACTGAAAGCAAATCTAAATATTTTGCTATTATAAAGGGTCGTTTGAAATACAGTGAAATGTGATGTACATACCACGGGTCCAATATCTCCACTAATTCCTCTTGATCCAGGTGGTCCCATTGGTCCAGGCTGTCCAATGTAACCTTCTTTACCTGGTGGTCCTATTGGTCCAGGAGGTCCCTACAATGTATTCCATTGAAATAGTGAATAAATCATTACACGCAAACCATTCTTTCAGCATTTATCAGCATAATCAACCTGTAAAATTGAAAGTCAGTTAGCAGGGAAAAGGCACTTACTCGTTGACCACTTGGCCCGACAATTCCAGTTAGTCCTTGGTCACCAGTGGTACCCTGAATATAGAGAGTATTAGTTTTAGTTTTCCACAGAGATAACATTTAACAGACTTTTTAATTATACATTTATATTCTTATTAATACTCAGTTTTGGCCTGAGGCATGGTGGTAATGTAAAGTTGGAAAAATAATTACAGGTGATCCAGGAAGCCCCTGAAGACCTGTGTATCCTCTATGTCCTTTCTGTCCTCTTTCTCCATGATCACCCAACTCTCCTTTATCTCCTCTTGGTCCTTGAGGTCCCTGTCAAAAGAAAAGGTCAATTTAATGCTATGCAGTCCTTCATTAAAAAAAAGAAAAAAAGAAACAAAAGATACAATGCAGCAAATATGATCACTTCATTTCATCAGCTCACAGATGCCCATGATTGGCTAGTGTTGCTGTAATTGACAGGGGAGAGAGAATATGCCACTCCTCTCTCTCTGAGAGCACAGGCCAATTTTGCTCTCTTCAGCACCAGGCCAGAGATGACACAAATGACTCATCATTGGTATTTGAAGTAGCAATCAAGAAGCTTTTTTTTATCTAGATTTATTAAACTAGAAGATTTTTTAACATAACAAAAATGACTTACCGGCAGTCCTCTCTTTCCACCTGGACCTGGAGGTCCAGCGGGTCCTCTTGAACCCTGTTGAGGAAGTTTGCATAAATATAAAGAGTTTGCATGCAGAATATATAGCACACTCCTGGTAGTAACACAGAACTTTTTTTGCATACTGTAAAGAAAAGAAACCGCATACCGCATCCCCTCTCTTTCCAGGTCCTCCAGTAACACCAACAGGGCCAGGAGGACCAGGAGCTCCCCTTGTCCCAGACAGTCCCTCTGGTCCTGCATCACCACGGTCACCCTAGACAAACAGTCATAGTTATGTATAAAGGCTTGAATATCCAAATGAAAAGATCCAGTTCTATGTGACTGACTAAAAATCATCATACACTATATATCTGTTACAGAATTGAATGTTCTTAGCAAAGCTCTCAGATCTTACCCTTTCACCATGGACACCTTCTCTTCCTGGTGGACCATCACCTCCAGCAGGTCCCTATTAATCAAATGGACAATGTTCATGTTCTTTTCTTTTCCTCTGTCTCATTACTACCTTGTTAATTCCACCAAGGATAAAATCCATGACATTTTCTTTTAGGTCAACATTTGGTTATATCTTTGAGGGAAATCATTTATCAATACATCGTTTATGATTTAAATTACTTGAAACAAGACCAAGACAGCTAACAAATAAGACCAACAATAAGACCATCCCTAATTTTTTATTGAATTTGCCTATCTGAACAATATGATGAAAAAAAGAAAAGCAGGTGAGCAGTTGTCATGTCTTGATGATGCTCTCCAACAAATCTTAAAGATGCTCTATGTGTTTTAGGTCTGGAGAGGTTGACCAAATATTGTATGGTCATTTGTACTCTGAGACCATGACTGTATTTCCACAGTCTGGAAGGACTATTACATCAAGCTACCTTGCAAAATTTCAGTGACCCTTGTTCATGTTTATCCTCATTGGCCTCATTTGAGGCCTTATAGCACCTATAGGAAAGTGTCGCCTTCATCTTGCATTGGTCAAGGTTTTGAAAGTTTGGCTTTTTAGAGGTCACCTGATTAGATGTTGTTCCACCTGGAGAACATTATGTTAAATAGTGGAACTAACGGAAGCTGTATTAGAAGTTACATGGTGTAAAATGTTCGATTGTCATTTAGAAAATGTCTTAGAATTTAACTACACTTTTTCCATATATGATAATATTATCTTTATTTTTTATACCAAAATAGGAAGCATTACTCATAACACTTCAGAATAATAGCTAACTTTTTCAGCAGTACAATCAGAATAGTCAGTTTTTCCAACAATGCCTCTAATTTTAAGACTGCTCAAAAATGCTGATGTTGCTGATTTGTTTGAATCACATAAATGAGATATTGTTTGCCACTAGCATAATCAGGTTTTCCGATAGTATTATCCATGTTAGCATTTTACACCTGTGAAAATTAGGATAAAACTTACATCAGGGCCCGGATCACCCCGAGGTCCGTTAGCGCCTGGTTGTCCAACTGGACCAGAAGGTCCTTTGTCTCCTGGAGATCCTGAAGTTCCTGGTTTACCTGGAGGACCCTTAAAAACATACGTACAATAAAATATGCAAATGAGGCCAGCAAGATTGTGAGATTCAATTCCCTATAATCATGTAATCTAGATTCTAAAAACAGGTCATTACCTCTTAGATTATTAGAGCATAAGAAGTTTTATTTGGTCATAACACTTAAATATGCTTAAATACAGTTTCTTTGTTTCATCATAGAGAAGATGTAAGATAGTCAAAGGTGATGTCGCTTAATTTCAGTTGTATAAATTCACAAAATTAACCATCAACAAAAAAGATATATGGCTATGCTCACCCAAAATGTCTTTCCCATTAAGTACATTTGAATAGCAGCTCAAAAATTAAACCTATGGGCAATACCAATGTTATCTAAAACAAAAAAAAAACAAAATAACCAAACAAATAAAAGTCCCTTGTTACTTTTAATGATTTTTGTTCATTCTTGATACTTGCTTAATTGAAGTCAAATAAATTAACTAAATACATAATGTGAACTATTAAATATAATTTAACTATTAAACCAAATCACTTTCATTTGAAATTTCATGAATTTCCTTAATTTGATTTTTATAAATGTTTTGAACAATTTCAATAAAAAGATTTTTTTCCCTCTAATAAATATTTTTATGACTATACATATATATTATATTCTTCATAGAAATAGAATGTACACCCCAGGGGCATCAGAAAATATCAAGTGTCTGATAAGTGCATTTTGTTTAATATGCAATTAAATTTAGTCTGACTTGTAGGATTTATTTTTCAGCATCTTACGTTAGAAAAATGATGCAATGTACCAGGGACACACAAAGGGGTCTTGCCTTTGCTTGCACTAAGCTTAATGGTTTGTAATATTTTAAAATATTTTCAGCATCATTTATAGCAGCATATTTATTATAAGCATGAAAAGTGACACATTTACATATTTACTGCTGTTCTTCAACATGTGAGGGATACTTACATTTGGCCCAGGTAACCCTAACATTCCACGCTCTCCTCTCTGTCCAGGAAGACCAACAATTCCTCTTTGTCCTGTTGTTCCAGCAGGACCTGGTGGACCATCAGGACCCTAAACAGAAGATTTTGTGGTATGTTTGTCTTTTTTTCTTACTTGATATTTAACCAAAATGCTACTGGAGCTAATACAGTCTAGTAGAGTAGTATAAGCTACATATTTTTACATTTTAGTCATTTGGCAGACGCCCTTATCCAGAGCGACTTACATATATCTCATTTATATAACTGAGCAGTTGAAGGTTAAGGGCAAGGGCTCACCAGCGATAGCTTGGTAGTGCTGGGATTTGAACTCGCAACCTTCCGTTCACTAGTCCAACATCTTAACCACTGAGATATCACTACGACTTGTTATGCTGCCGACTTAAAACTACTAAACTAACATTTAGTTATCATAATCTTTATCAGAGACTTACAGTGGGTCCATCCTCTCCAGGGTCTCCCTTGTCTCCAGGACTTCCAGCAGGCCCAGGTTGGCCTCTTTCTCCTTGGCGTCCTGGTGGTCCATGATCTCCACGTAGTCCAGCTGGACCCTCTTTTCCAGGAGGACCAATAGGACCAGGTTGACCTAGAGAACCCTAAACGACAGAAAGATTCACTCAGCACTTATGCATTATTTGAATTTTAATCAAACGATATTTCCTTTTGTAACTCTATATTACTGGCATACTCACAGTTGGACCTGGTGGGCCAACTTTTCCAGGAGATCCAGGAAAACCGGTTGGTCCCTGGAAAATTTAATACAATTGTCAGAAATTTGTAGCACAAAAGCAAATGATGAAAGTCTTTCATTAGTGACATTCATTCTCTATGGAAGGAAATGCCTAAGAACATATGATTTCTATTGCATACATATGTATACTTACAGGAGCTCCTTGTGTCCCTCTACCACCCTTTGGTCCAGCCACACCAACTGGACCCTATAAACACATATTTAAGCATGGTCACTTTCAGAGAAGACTACTGGGCCTTTAGTACATATCTATATATTTTGTTCAGTTTTTTTTAACCTACCACAGGGCCTGGAGGTCCGGACAACCCCTGATGTCCAGGAGATCCAGCATCTCCTTTTTGTCCTGGTTCACCTGGTTCTCCTTTCACTCCAGGCTGGCCGTCAGGACCCTGAATATTGAAAAGAAACCCATAAATGTGATTATTTACTGCCTAGTCTGATCATTTTACTGACTCTTTGATTACTCATTCATGTTCTGTGTGGAATCATTACTGGCTGGGCTCCAGAGTATGATTTTACCATTAAAAGATATGCTTTTAGATCAACTTACAGGTGGTCCAGGAAATCCTACCGGACCTGTAGGCCCAGGCTCACCACGAGATCCCTGAAATATAGATACAATATTTACTATGACGTATGTGTTCGTAATTTCTTCAACAGGAGCATTAATTATAATATTTAAATCCAAAAAGTTGACATACCGGCATTGCTCTTGATCCATGTGGCCCAGGTGGTCCTTTAGGGCCAGGTTCTCCCTGCAAAAAGCATATATTTGATCCTAATAGGTTTTAATATGGTATAGTTAAGAATCTCTGGTACATGAGGTCTGCATACCTTTTCACCACTCGGGCCAGGAGGTCCTGGAGGGCCAAGTGGTCCTGGCAGTCCCTGTTAAAAACAGATAGATTAGGTAATCATCACTTCATGCATTTAAAAAGGTAAATGACCTAACAAGATAAGCATGCTATCTATGGTTGGGCAAGCTAATACAAGCCTCCTAAAGAATTCCTTTAGTGTTCTTCAGTCAACACACAAACTGTGCCAACATCCACATCTGCCTTTACGTCAGATTCCGTGTGCTTAAAAGTCAAGCAGTACTTCCCAATTGTCCTTCTTTCTTGGCTTTTTTTTGTTCATTTGTTTGTTTTTCCTCTGGACTACTTTGCTATATATGTAACAGGGAATTCTTCAAGGACCATGAACTATAAGAACAGAATAATTTGACAGATATAAATGGGGGAATAATCTGGTTAATCTTACTCTTGCACCATCATTTCCAGGAGTACCTTCTGAACCTTTCTCTCCTACTGAACCCTGTTGAGGTGAAAAAACAAGTTATACATTTGCACATAACACATTCACTTAACTTGTGATTCATGTTGTAGTTATACTTACTCTTTCACCCTTAGGACCAGGAGGGCCAGAGATTCCCCTTTCTCCAGGCATTCCTTGAAGACCTGGAGGACCCAGATCACCAACAATACCAGTAGGCCCAGGACTTCCCTGTGAAAAATGCATTAGCATGCTACATTTGGTTGGGGGTTTATGTCACTTTTGAATGCAGTGACTAATAGTGGAATCCTACAAAGCATATAGATGTGATAAATAAAGCAATAAGATGAGCGTTTATTAATTAAATTATTTAAAATTAAAGAGTGATTTTTATCACTGATAAGGGTATTCTTAGGCACAACACAAAGCAATTTATTGTTTTTATTAAATGGTAACAAAAATAATATTATAAAATCATTCTTTTTGTGTAATATTTGCAATAAGAAATTCTTACACCATGAATTGTAGTCTGTTAACAATAAGCTCTAGTTGCTAAGCCAACATAACAGGCAAAGATTAGGGTATTCTATAGACAGAACAATGGCCTAAGTATAATTGTTCATTTAATTAGTTTAAAACCTGGCACATTAATACAGTTCAATTATTGTGATGTCACAATTATGTATATAGAAGATTTTACAACATCCTCAAATGTAGCTCAGCCAGATTTTTAAATTGATATAATAATAATAATACTAGGGAAGTCAGATTTACCTTTGGCCCATCTGGTCCAGCTGCTCCAGGGATACCCTTGGGTCCTTGCAATCCAGGAAGCCCAAGCTCCCCTCTCTCTCCTGGAGTTCCACGCTCTCCCTGCCGCATATATACATGTATGGTCAAAATATCTGCATGTATATACTCTTGCCCTGTCACATATATACATGTATATCTGCATGCATTTTTTAGTTTTGTGTCTGATTAAATCAGCCAACCTAGAATAAAAAGATTGTACACTACAGTATATCTAAGATTTGCAAGATTATTGCCTACTAGACTGTTATTTAGAGTTGGCACATAACTCAAAACTCATACCTAAGAAGAACTACAGTCAACAGCTCCTTGAAGCCAGGAAAACAGATTAAAATCTTATACAACATAGTTAGAGTAATACCCGCGACCCAGACGGATAAAGCGGTATAGATAATGAATGGATGGATGGATAGTTAGAGTAAGAATTAAAGAGGAAAACATAGCTCACCCTTGGTCCAAGTGGTCCCACAGGGCCTGCCTCACCAGGAATACCCTAAAAGAAGGATAAACTTTTGTTTCATATTGAATCTTTAATAAAAGATGCACCAGAATGGGCTCTTAAATATATGGTTAGATCATATGAATTTGATATTTTATTTCATTTATGTAATTGCATAGCCTTACCTGATCACCTGGTTTCCCTCCCTCTCCAACTGGGCCTGCTGGTCCAGGCAGTCCCTGAGGAACAACATTGAAGTGGATTAGATACTAAGCTACATATATTTATCTAAGAAACATCTTCAAATTAAATGTTTGAACCTTTATCATGAAGCAGTTATTTTTAATTGTTTACCTGGAAGCCATGCATGCCAGGAGGTCCCTGTTCTCCCCTGTCACCTGCTGGTCCCTGTAATATTAGAGTGAAGCACCCGGTACTGTTATTGCTGGTTTTGTCATCAATGTAATGCAAGATTGAAAGAAATAAATGCAAAGTGACAAACTTACTGGAGGCCCAGAGGGACCAAGTGGCCCAACCTCTCCTTCTTTTCCAGGTAGACCCTACATGAAAGTCAAGATTGCACGATGAGTGCATTAAATCTGATTTGTTATGCTTCAGAATTGTATTATAGGTATTATTGATACTCACTCGCTGCCCTGGAGGTCCTGGTGAGCCTTGCTCACCTGGTTTGCCTGGATCCCCCTGAATTATACCATAATGCAATGTTAGAGTTGTTAGCTAATGTCAGGACAGTTAAAAAATAGTATATAAGGCAATAATTATAAATCAATGTGGAATGATCTTGATAAGTTTACTCACATTGAAGCCCCTGGGGCCTGAAAGTCCCATTGATCCTTCTGGACCTTTGGTTCCAATAGACCCTGGAGGTCCTGGACGTCCATCTTCACCTGTTGGACCCTACAAAGGAGCACAGCAAAACAAACTGTTTTGGCACAGTTATCAAGCTCGGTTATACCAGGGAGGAACTGATGAATTTCAGTAACATGTTTTTCACTTCAATGATGTTCCTGGAGAATAGCTGCCTTAAAATTGAGAAACGTAAGAAATTAATGGAAGCTATAGGCTATATTATCCCAGAAAGGACATTCATTATACCAAATTCAGCAGTAAACAAGTAAAAGTCATGCAAGTTATTTCTGTGAAATTTTGTCCAAACTTACTGAAGGTCCTAGCTTTCCCTCAGCGCCCTGAACTCCAGGAGTTCCAGTCAAGCCCTATAGTAAATCAGAATAGTGATACTTCTTGAACAAAATCATCAAAACGTGAGTAATGAAAAGTAATCAAAAAGAAGAATGCATGTTGATTTTACCCTTGCACCTGGGAGGCCTGGTTCACCTGTTCTTCCTGGATCTCCTGTAGAACCTTTGGGCCCAGAAACTCCTGATATTCCACGCTCCCCAACTGCACCCTTTGGTTAAAATTGATTGAAAATAATTAAAATATTTGTTGGTGAAGTATTGGAGTGAATTGCTTCATGCTTTTGATTATATACTTACTTTGGCTCCTTGTAATCCATCTTGACCAGGGAAACCACGATTTCCTGGAGGCCCCTGAAATATTAACGAAACAAACCTTAACATGTAATTTTATTTGGCCAGTGGTTGTTTGTAACATGATAAAGAATAAAGAGAAAATCTGACTCACTCTCTCACCAACAGGCCCAGGTGGACCTAGAGATCCAGAATCTCCTCTATGTCCTCGTTTTCCCTCTTCTCCTTGAGGCCCAATTACTCCCTGTGCCCCTAAAGGACCCTAAAATATGATGTGCATACTTTCGTACATCCAAAGCCTCTTGATACCATTATATTTTGGAGACTTATCCAGATCTCACACTTTATGAGTTTATTTCAAACTCAAATCAATCCTTTTAAATATAACTTACTTGTTCTCCTTTCGGTCCAGCTTCTCCTTTAAATCCGGGTACACCAACATCTCCCTAAATAGAGGTCAAAATTAAGTGAAAATATAATCTGCAATGAAGTCCAAACACTGTTGATGTTCAGGAAGGACAAAAAGACTCATCCTACATACATGCATCCCACATATATACCTCAGTTAGGAATTAATTTTACAAAAAAATCTGTGAATCTGAATGGATTTTGTTTCGTTCTGGTCTTTGTTCTTCCTTTCCTGAATTATAAAATGTTTGATACATAATTTCTGAATTACAATTTCAAATGTTAAAATACCACTTACAAGTTGACCTTTGATACCAGGCTGTCCGGTGCTTCCTTGAGGTCCTGCAGGACCAGACGGACCAGGCAAACCGACATGTCCCTGTGGTCCAACCGTTCCCTAGAGAAAACCACCACAATTTTTAGGGTTTGTTTCTGTAAGCTTTAATCTATAGATTTATTTCAGACGCACAACATAACTGTAATCATGAATATTCTTTTACATACCACTGGGCCTTTGGAGCCTGGACCTCCATCTGTACCCATTGTGCCCTGTATTGTTGAAAACACCACAGAGATGCATATAAAAATTAAGATGTTGTTAATCAACATGTTTTTGGTGAGTGGAAAAAGGACATTTTGACTGAATACAAACTGGTAAGCCAATTGGTCCAGGTCTGCCTTGTGAACCAGTCTCTCCTCTTGATCCCTGTGGTCCATTAGGACCTCGAACTCCTGTAGGTCCCGCCTGACCCTATAAAAAAAATTACCGCTTAGAATGTACAGATTACAAAAATTACAGATTTTTAAGTGCACTACATTTAGTGATTAATTTATGATGCTTATTATAAATTAGGGATGTATCTGAATATGAACATGGGTGTTGGAAATACAGATACTAGCATTGCGTTACACCTCTAGTATATTCAAATTGGGGTGGGGGTGAGGGGGCAAAATATTTCTGTTTACAATAAAGAATTACTGTTAATTTTTATTGCTTACCTTGGCACCTGGTGCTCCTGGATAGCCTGGAGAGCCGCTAAGACCCAAAGGACCCTAAACATTGTTGAAGATTGAAAGATCATTTTCAAAATTGAAGGCGTTTCTTTCTTGCTGTCACAAATCTGTTAGTAGATCCATGATGTCTTACCATTGGACCTGGTTTCCCAACATTTCCTTGAGCTCCACGCATACCCTATAATGCGAAAATAAATAAAGGAATATTTATGAATAATATCCATTGTCCAAACATATACAGTTCTAGATAACATCCTAACCCGAAGTAGAAGAAGTTTGTTTCTTTACAATGAAATGAATGTTATAACACAAGCAGCATAAGATGCTAATCATGAGTAGATGTGAGTAATTCATTGTTTTCATTACTTAGAAGTGACAAATGGCTGTGTTAACATTAGTACAGTGAATACAAGTTGCTACATATTGATAGACTTGAGTAATAATTTCATTGATTTATTGCTTAAAAATAATAAACAGCTGTGTTAATAATAACAGTTAGCACAAGATGCTAATCATGACTAGATTTGATTAATTATTTTGTTTACGTTTTATGCACATCTGTCATTATTTTGTTGTTATACTCACAGGTGTACCACCTGGCCCTGGGCGTCCTCTCTCTCCTGGCATTCCCCTTGGACCCTGTATTCAGGATAAAACGATGCTTTATGTCATTTTTAAACCGGTCATGGAATTAAAGAGCCAATGGCAGTCTGCACTGCTAATAGATTCACTTCATCTGTGGAAAGATTATGTGATAGTTTGAACTTGGCTTACCATGGGGCCGGGAGCGCCCATTGGACCCGTTCCACCAGATTCACCCTGAGGGACAAACAAATGAACTGTTAATGGAGAAAGGTTGAATTTATTAGACTGTAACATAATCAAATATAATCAAGCTGCTTTTCTCTCAGCCAAACCATGTAAGTGCCAGAAACATGTTAGAACGTGACAGTGAATAAAGACTCATAATGAACAAATTATACCTTTGATCCAACTGCTCCACGTTCTCCCTTTAGACCTTCTGGACCTTGGTGTCCCTGTAAAACAAAAAGGACATGGTTATCATAGAAAAATCTGTCTTACAGATGATTTACATTAAAATTTTTAAGCTAACTTAGTTTCATGTTCCACCACTAGGCTGCACATCTTGCTGTGCAACTAAATTGTTTCCTCTGATGTAACTTAATGGAAAACAAATGGCTAACCTATTGATTAGCTTATTTTGTTACCAAAAACAACATTCTGTACTTAGTGTTCATCTGGTTTCACAAATTTATATATTCTACATCTGTAAAAATTTCTAGACCTTTCCTGGATCATTCATGTGGGTGATTCTATGATTGCAGTGCCATTTTTACTGATATTTCAACAATGGGTTAAAGAAAATATGCATAAAGTATGCCGCACTGCATCCACATTAATGGCATAAAGACATTAACGACATTCTGCTGATTGAATGATTATTTTAACTAATAATTTACTTTCAATCTATAATTTGGGTAACTGGTTTGTACATTTAAGTGACCTCATCAGTCAATATGACTAAATTATTAGAAATAAGGGGAAAAAAATGGGATTACAAAAAACTTATTTCAGGAGGTTCAGGAAATTGGATGATGCAACTTTCTGTTGTTCTATTTTTGTGTGTGAATGTAATCGGGTAACAGGGTTGTGTGAAACAAAAATCCTAACATGTAATGGACAACTCATAGAGAAGAATGTTTCAAACACTAGATGGCACAGTCATACATTAATGTAAAAATGAGATTTAATAATTAAATTTCAATGTAACGTATAATTATAACAATCTGTGGCAGGCAAAAATGAAAAAGGCACACTAGATATGTTTAAAATGTCTTTTAACTTTAATTTACACACATATATGTAAATTTATTGGCATGCCAATTGTGGAATCACTCATATCATTTGGAATATTACTGATTGAAGTTATAAGTAGTAGCTTTCATATGGAGTTATTAAGCTCACTTAACAGGAACAGAAAGTTTTTTTTTTTTTTTTTTTTTGGAGAAGCCAGATAAGTGAATGCTTGCTGTTTTGTGGTGATTAGATTAAAGGAAAAGCAGTAGCTTGAGTGATTTAATGATATCCAAACATTTTACTCACTCTGTGACCCTTCAGACCTGGAGGACCTGGTGTACCGGGAAAACCTCTCGCTCCCTAAACCCAGAAATAATAAAAAAGATTAGCATCTATACGTAGTTATATATCCCTCCAGCTGTAATGCTTTAAAGTAGATGGGTTGACAGATGATTTGAATCGTACCACAGATCCTGGGAATCCTGTTTCTCCCGTACTTCCTCCTGACCCTGATTCTCCCTAGACAAGATAAGATGATTTTATTTGCATTCTAATGTTATGCATCAATGAATCATATAAATCATAGCCAAATGTTTAGGGAACAAAATGTTATCCAAATGTTTTACTCACATCATCACCAGGCTTTCCTGAAGGACCTTCGCTTCCCCTCGGACCAGGAGGACCCTATAGATTAGTAGATCAAGAAGAACCTTTCTGAGATATGTGGCCTCACCAACACAGTCTTCACATAGTAAACCCCCCCCCCCCCCCCTTTTTCTTAAATATATCCTATCTCTATATCCGAGTGGTTGATGGCACAGAGTGTAATAGTGGTTCTCATTCTGTCAAACTTTTTCTTATTGAAGTATTGGTGAAATTTATATTGTTTACTCCTTTAGCACTAAATTAAGACCTTGAACTCCTGACTAACACAGTCATTTTAGTTGTCTGTGATATAATGGGAAAAATCATCTTAATCATCCCTCAGAACATTAAATACAAGATGGTGGACAAAAGAACTGATGTTTCCCTCTTCTTCATTCTATATTCTTGGACAAAATCAATCATTTTATGATTATTAATGTGTTTTTGTGCTGTTATATAGAACATTACTCCAAAAAACACCAAATCAGCATATAATTTAAAATATATATCCAGAAACGTTCCTGTTTTTCTTAAGCACTTTACCACTACAGATTTGATATAGCACCTGAATGCATGATATCCTGGTGAATAGTAAAGGCACACTCTTTAAATCATAGTGAGCAATGTGCCAAGCAGCAGGAGACAAAATTTGTTTTTTATGCAAATACATGCAATAGTTTGATAATGGATAGAAATTCTCCTCACTAACAAACTAGCATTTGTTAGTTAGCTCAATAGAGGCCATGTGTAATTAACCAGGCTCTGGGAAAACTCTCCATTCTTGATCAAATATATTAACCCAGAACAACAGTCCAAGAGAGCTGAACTGATAGCTCTACTTTCATTGTAAACAGCATCAGTCTCATTGAAGGAACTGGGAAGCAGTGATGCTCTAAAGCAATCGCCTTTAAGCTCAGGTTTGAGAAATGTAAAAAACACACAGGGGGTTTGTGTAGCTGCAGGTTTTCATTATAGCCAAATAAAATCCACATCTAATGGTTATGTGAGCACCAGTATTGATTAAACAAGTGGGTTCAGCTGTAGCTCCTGCTTGGCTGGAATGGAGACCTGCAGTCACAAGAAGAAGACTGAAGATTCTGAACCATGGTCAATGATTTTTGCTTCCATAGTGGTAAGGCTGGGTGATTTGAGGTGAAACAGTTACTGACAATTCTCTTACAAAAGCTTTAGTTTCTCAGTGTCAAGTAATTTAAGACAGTTTACATTTAATAATATGTTATTAGAATGTATGAAACCACTATAAAGGCTTTTTTTTAGATATGAATTGTTCGTAAATTAACAAATTTTATTAATGTGAGCCAAAGTAACATGTTAACTGCTGTTTTCCGGTTGACAGTTCTTACCATACTTCCTGATTCTCCAGCTTCACCAGTGGGTCCCTGAGCTCCTGATGGCCCCTAAGAAGAAAACAAGGAGAAGTGGAGTTATTAGGAGGTATAAACTTGAAAACCCCATCATTCATTGATATTTCTGATCATGTTATTGAATATATATTTGTTTTTGTTTTGCAGGCTTCAGACTTACTGGTAGACCATTGGGCCCAGGTTGTCCTCTTGCACCTGACTCGCCCTGAAAAGATCATTAAAAAAAAACATAACAAGGAACTCAGATATTTGCTTATCCAACATAGGTTTCTGAAAGTTGTCAGCTACTGAACAAGACCCGATCTACTCTAGGAGGACATGTGACTAGTCCTTTGCACAAGATGGCGTAAATAATATTTCTCAAGATGCTCCAGCTAATAATTCACATTATGTAGATGAGCTAATGATATTAACATTTTTTTCAGCTTTTTTTGCTAATGTGTACCTGCTATTTAGACAAGGTAAATTTCATAATGCTTAAGACTTAAGGGTTTGAATCACTGCTTTATACCCTTTGTCCAGGAATCATGGCATGCTGGCCTGCTGCTTTGTCACCTCCGAAGCCTTCTGCCATTTGAGAGGACAGCTGGCCCTAAATAAGTAAATAAACAAATGACCAAACAAAAAATAAACACAAAATGCATTAGATGCTATTCATGTACTTTGTAATGTAGTTGAAATTTTATGATGGGCCACATGACAAAATATGCAGTTTTACATTAAGGTTTATTAAATTATTAATAAAACCAGCGGCATCACTGTGACTGAAAAGAGCGTAATCATGGCAGTAATGTTATGTTGTTATACTGGCCAGACCGACTTTTACTAACTGATCTGCTAAGTGCAATTGGAGAAATTGTATTATAGAGTTTTTCTGTACTGTCTCAAGGGAGTGGATTGGCATGTTGACTTAATTTAAAGATTTTAGAAGTGTTGCTAAAATTTGCCCATAATTGTCCCAAGCTGTAATGAAAGTAAGTGTTTCTCAAAGACCTCATTAATAAACTTCCACAGGTCTGAATGCCATTTTTTTTTTTATCAAAACCGCAAGCAAACATCTATTGTCTTAGTTATTGTATATACTGTAGTACTCACTCCAGGAGGATGGCCTGGTGGTCCGGGTTCTCCTGGTTGTCCAGGAATGCCAGGCTCTCCATCATATCCAGGTGGACCTTTTGCACCCTACAAACAAAGAATGATTTAAAAAGTATGTGGCCATATTTGTTATTATTAGTGTGAGAATTGTTTCTGCTGTTTCTTACGGGTCTTCCTTTGGGTCCCGGATCTCCCCTGAATCCTGGGGCGCCTGGTGGTCCCTGTTAATGACATATCAATAAGAAAGATTAATAACAAAAAATTACTGTTATGTTCTCTATGAATTGGTCCATTATGATTCATGATCATTCATAAATGATAAAGTTAAAATGCTAGATGGAAAAAAAATTTATTTGTTTGGAGAAAATAAGGTTGCTATGTGCTCTACTGCCATCTGGTGTCCAAGAGAACTAGAGCTCAGATACTGGTAATGTATACCAAAAGTAGGAAGGTATGGTATCATGCGTCATCTACGACAGTTGTCTCTGTGGGATGTTGATTAACATTTAAAAAAATTTTTTAAATCAGGCTCCAAGCTTACCGTTGGTCCTAGTCTTCCTGGAAGTCCCGTTATCTGTGAGACATCACATACATTATTATGATACGGTTTACAATGTCTCATCATATTATGCTACAACACATCAGCTAGAGCATGCAGTTGATGTGATATATAATTTTAAATCATACATACAATCGGCACATCTCCAGGTTCACCCTTCTGACCCTGAAAATTAAGATGGTCATTGAATTATCGCAGTTACAGCATGCAAAACTGGACAGAATGGCTTTGAAAACTTTGTTTATTGCAAAGCAGGATTGGATATTTGGGGGAAAAAGCTTACCTTATAGATTCTGTCTGAAAAATAAGCATGACAAAGTTGATTAGGTCTTCATTCTCATTAATCATTAAAATCATATTCAGTTATGCTTATAGATAAGGAATATGATAGACCAGGGGTCTCAATTTTTTTACAGCTCAGGTCCAAAATAAATAAAGAATTCTCCACCTACAGAAACCCATGTTGACATTGTTTGTAGCATTACATGTTTTTGAGTTATTCAGTTCAGGTGGCCAGACAAACCAGCTATTAACTACAAGAGCTCAACATTAACAATAATAACTTTGTTAATAATGGATTGTCCTTTTCACAACTATAACAACATTTAAATAAATAAATAAATGAATGAACGAATGAATGAATGAATGAATGAAATATCACAGACACTTGGTGGTCCCGAGACCCCACTTTGCTAACTGTGATAGATGCATGCTTATTTTATTGCTGATTTCAAGTTTTAATACTGTGCATACTGTTCTGGCCACCGCCGCCGCCGCCGTCTCTGTCTGGGTAGGCGCTCTGGCACACTGGGCAGCATTCGCCATCAGGAATGATGACCTTCTCACAATTGATCACTTCATCACACTGCACATCATCGCACAGGATGGTGCCACTGTCGCAAACGCAGATCCGGCATGGCTCAGGTTTCCACACGTCTCGGTTGGTGTATTCCTGCCCGTCCTCGAAGCAGCTGAGGTCATCTCCTGCAGAAAAGGAACAACCATCTGAGGTCAGCAGATTTTCTTTTGCTTTTATATGTAGTCAAGTCTTAAGACTGTGTTTTTATATTGAACTGTCAGGCACATATTTTTTCTGTAGCATTTCCTTAGAGCCAAACCAAAGTGAGAAAAAGTAATGACTGGAAAAATTTCTCTGGGCAATGGTATTGGGTAGATGCATTCTAATTTTCTCCATAGACTGAAGCTGCTTCATAAGATCATGCTACAAGTAAACATTTTTTTAAAAATATGTGTTTTTAAAGGTTTTTAATAAAAAACAAAACCCAGTAACACACAACACTATATTGAAATGCTTATTTCTGCATTATTAGAATAAATAGTACAGATTTGGTGAATATGGTGTGCTGTATAAACATCTCAGCCACATCTCAGCCACATCTCAGCCACAAACAGTTAATATATGAACAGCAGGTGGCATCCATGAGCTTCCTGTTTTACCTTTATTGGTACCTTTACCACAGAAATGTGCATCTCATCTGCAACTCCAGGCTCACTGAATGAGAGACAGCAGCACTGAATAATTGTTTCCAAAGACACGTGTGAAAATATAACGATTCAGTGAAAGCTGTAGGATGTAGAAGTAAAATTACACTTTAGGTGTGCTCACACACTGGTCTTGTCAAAGTTGCAGGTTATTTTTTTCTTAAACTATACAAATTCCAGGTCTTATACAGATTCTTGCTCTCCATACTCTTTTGATAAGAAAGGCATATCTCTCATTCCGTCTGGGAACTAGATCAAACAGTCATATAATTCACATAGCTGCAGATACTTGAAGTTATTAAATCATATTGAAGTGCTCTTAGGCAAGAGACAACCAGGGCAGAGATAATGTGAATGAAATTCCAGGAAAGTTCTGTTTAGCAGAGAAATGTTAATTTTCACGTGTGAAGGTGCTGGACTCACTTAAATTCCTTTGTGCCCTGAAGGGGGTGGGGATGTTTCAAGTATGAGTCATACCAAGTTCCAGAGGGAGATCTGCTGTATCTGAGAAGGACCATATGGTCCAAAGGAGCCTCTCAGGAAGGACACACACAAACACACAGAACTGGTAGAAACTTACCCAACAGTTTTATATTTAAATATGACCTGAATGATTTATAGAGTTTTTACATCTGAGTCAGTGGTTCTGTGACTAAATCCTTGTTTTTATTAATGAAAGGTCAGAATTTTTTCCAAGACCAGATTAAAGGATCATAAATGTTGGTCTATTCTCATTTCCTGTGTTTGGGGGGAAAGAAAAACAAGAAGAAATGTCTATTTTATAACGCAAGCACTAACCAGAATTCACAATGGTCTCATAAAGGTAGACTAAGACTTAAAATCAAATAACAGATGGATTGCAATTAGGATATAATGTACATTTAGGGTTAAAAAAGAAAAAGGCACTGTTTGAAAACCAGAGTTGTAGAGAAAACAACAAAAAGCTGGAACATGTTGTCTGGCTATAGGTTTTTTTTTGAGAGGGGTTTGAGGAGCATTAGAAATTTATGTGGAGAGAAGTGCAGTTCACAAGCCAGTTTTGAAAACCACACCAGTGGGATTCTGAGAAATCTCCTTTCCCCCCTAATTCATTGCAGACCCTGCAGTTTTAACTGACATATCTAAAGGCACTGGCGGCAGTGGGCGCATGACCCTTTAAGCGTTTTTCCCGATGCTGATTTTCCAGCTCACTGATATGCCCATTTAGCTGTTGCTTATGGTCAGAATTAGTCCTGAGTCAGTCCAAGGCTTGAGTCCAATCTAAAGAAATAAATCTCTTGCTCAGATCCTCGGAAAATCACAAGAAATGCAAAATTGCTTTTTTTTTCTTTTTTCTTTTTCTTTTGTTTTTTTAATTTAAGACAGTGATGCTTAGTCACAATCCTTTGGTATAGTGACTGCCTAAAAAACTGTAAAACTTTGTAGTTTAAGCAGATTAAATTTTGGATAGGCTAAGCTCAAAGGGAATACATTTTGGATCTGATATATATCGGAGTGTAAAATTCCACGCCCTCACACTCTAATTTCCTGAGATAGCACAATCTACTGCTATTCCAGCTCCATGCATTTCCACCAAAACATGCACCTAAGGGGGTAAACAGTGAAATATATTAGGCAGTTGCAGAAAGCTAGGGGGAACAAAAGTATTGCTTTATGTGTTTTCCCCATCTAGGATGGGAATGCTCATGTACTGTGTTCAGGGATTTCTGTTTGGCCCCAGTTTTTAAAGATTGGCAATGAAAAGAAAAGAAAATGATCCTATGGAAACAGTGACTCGTTTAATAGATATTTCTTTTCCAGCTACAGCTATAGACATGTTTCCAGAGAAATGAAGCACAGCTATCACTGAGCCTTGCATTTTTTTGTCCACAGTACAGCAGATGTTTAACTTCAATTTGGTTTGATTATGCAGTGGTTAATAATGGTTCTGGCAAAATCCTACACTTTAAAAATAAAGATTTTTTTTTTAATTTAAACAAAAGGAAACCATTTATTGTTACATATTCAAATACAAGACAGTAAAATTTATTTCTTCACATTTCCCAGCTTCTTAGGAAATAAGGAGCACAGGGTCAGTTGTGATACATGGCTCTTGGAGCAGCGTGGGACAAGGGCCTTGCTTAATTGCCCAACAGTGACAAGGGCTGGAACTCATTCGCTTCTGATCAGCAGCCCAGAGCCTTACCCACAGAGACCAAGCATTTCTTTGGTTTGCGCCGATGGAGGAACCCTTAATGGTTGTATGTAGAAAGATTTCCTATCAAAAAGTGTCCAAAACAGAAACAATTTAGGAATCTAATAAACCTTAACTGTCCAGAGGAATGTTTTTATCGAAGTGTACACCTTTCAAAATAAAGTGCCAGAAAATGTTCTGCAGTGTAATTGGTTGCCTGGGGGTTCTCAAACCTTTTTGTAGCCAGGTAAATCTTTGACTGTAAAATTAAGTCCATGAACCTCCTCAGTACAGATTTTGTTTAATAAAATGAATCCAACTATTCAAATGTACTATTCTGACACTTTCTTGGAGCCATGCACATATTTTTCCTGAACTTTCCACCAACAGAACACATTGCATCCAATTTGACATTGAGTCATTTTTTAGTTATTGAGGTTTGGGTAGAACCTTTTTCAATTCAAGTGAAAGGTTAAATGGATTAACTATAAAAACTACTATACATATAATAAATAGTATACTGTGATTTCCACCAATGTAACAAAATTAAAAAAAATATCATGGACCCCTCGGTTATGCTTGACAGACCCCTGTGGCTTCCAACTTGAAAACCACTGTTAGGTTCCTAAAAGAACCTTTCACTGCATGGGTCAATACAGTGCACACGTTTAAAACATGAAATGATTCCAAATTTTGTTGTAAGAGGTCCATAAAGTTGTTTTTAAGACACCAAAAATAGTTATCATATGGCATTGCTCTTGATTCTTTATTTTTAAGAGTATAGGAAGATAGAAGTGTCCCAAGAGACTATATTTATGCAGGGACTGAAAGCTCAATAGGTCATTGAATAAAATTGTTCTTAGAACCCTTATGGGTTATTTGTTTGTGGAGAAAACCTTTTAAAGGTTCTTTGCAGAATACTGCAGCTAATTGTTTCTTCATCAGAAACAGTTCAAACTGTTCAATGAATACTTTAGGTACCCTTAAAGTGTTCCTCTGATTTCCTCTTGGGATCAATAAAGTCTTTTTTATTGATGAAAAACAAAAACCATATGCATGTTTTTCTACATTGTGTACCAGTCAAACCTTTGACCTCACACACAATCAAACTCCCAGACTTGTTTTTGAACCACACACCTCTTATGTCCCCTTATAGAAGCACGTTCCTTTTGTATCGGAGACGAAACATGTATGAATTAAATGCTTGGTCATCCATACTCCCAGATAGCAAATGCCCTTCTCAGTGGTTTTAAAACCTATGATTATACCAAAACCTCCGTCTACTTGGTCAAGGCAGGCTGGTTGCTCAGAGGTTAAAGTCCTGGTTTAGACATAGAAATTGGACAGCTTTGAGGTTTAAGAAACCTCACAATGTTCCTTTGGTTTGGACATGTTGAGATGTAGTAGCCAATCCTAAATGAAAATGGACCTGATTACCATTTCTAGGATAGCAATTAGTCTAAATTATCAGATGTCTGCCCCAGGACTCTCATCTAATTTGCCAACAAGTGCCCAGATATAATCAAGCCTAAATTTCCCAAAAGCCTCACTTCACAAAAAAGTGAAAGTGTACTCTCTCTACTATTTAAGATGAAATTAACTGAACAAGCTTTAAGAAAACTAGTGCCTGGTCTAACAGTCATTTTAAAATGACAGATAAGCATTTTCCGTTTTAGGACATGCCAGGTGGTAGGTTTCTCTGTGGTTAGCACTGTAGAAAGAAAATCAAAACGTGGAAAGAAAATCAAAGCTCTGTTGGAAATGAGACATTAACTGTGCACAGGGTAACAAGTTCTTTACTTGCTGTCAGAGTATCATTCACACATGCAATAACCCCATGTTACCTCAGTCTAATTTACTCCTGCAGGGGTATAATGTACCTGAAATAGCCCCAATACACTTGGCTTGGTAAACATTTCCAAACTAGTGTGACTTCAAAGACCATTGTATTATGTTTTCTGAATTTGAACCCACATTTTTTTTCCAAATTTAGGGATTTGCTAATTCCTAACACAAGCTATTTCTAGTTCTCCCAGACATATACTACATCATGTTACATTTTGGAATGCCACTGGGGAAATGAATGCTCACTAATGCCATCAAGGATCATTCAA
The DNA here is from genome assembly GCA_030068235.1 of Notoglanidium macrostoma. NCBI lineage: Eukaryota > Metazoa > Chordata > Actinopteri > Siluriformes > Auchenoglanididae > Notoglanidium > Notoglanidium macrostoma. The sequence continues at coordinate 23,466,350 of JAQQZR010000035.1, read as the reverse complement.
AATGCTTTGTTTCACCTAGTATCATTCTAAATGACAAGGAATGGCATTATTTCCACTCAGAGACAAGGACAAATTATGCTTTATGTTGCTCCCATCAATGGCTGGATTTGGATTTGAACTCAGTTTAACACAAATACTTTGAACTTTTTTCTGCTGTTTTACCCAGGAACCGTGAATAAGTATTTGCCTTAACGGACCTGGGGCCTTTTAAGTCCTGGTGGTTGTGTTTGTGACTCAAATCTGGCAAACAGCCAATGATGATGCAAAATTCGGTTTGTCTTTCAATAATATACTTTTTAAACATCCACTCACATAAATAAACATGGCACTCTCAGGCTGCAATGTGTCTACTGTTCAATATATTCTAGCTATAAATAGACAGATATAATGTATTCAAGCTAAATGTGGATGGTCCATGCTCCATCACAGCGAGGACAAACTGCAGGTTTTCACTTTTAATTTGCAATTTTCAAAGCCTCCCTGTATGTGATCTGAGACTCCCCAAAGGCAGAAGTTCACTACAAGTTAGCTGACAGACTTCTTTCCACTGTCCCACCTCCCCATCCCACTCCTGTCGGATTAACTTTACTCTGAGAGGAATCAGTGTGGGATCTGCTACGCCTTGAAGTTTGCGATAAACACGAGTCTCTGCTCTGAAATAAAGCACATGTGGTGACTGTTCTCATTAGAGACACACTTTAAGGCCTAAAAGGCACACAGAACCATCTGGAGCTAGACAGTTTTCTAGGTCAACTGAACTGTGATTGGGTAAAATATATGGAATAGATTCTCCTTGAACCTCAGGTTCCCTTGTCTCTCAAAAACATGATATGGTTTCAGGTCCAATTTTGAGGTCTATGAAATTAAATTTTGGATTAGGAAAAATGAAAGAAAGTGATGAAAATGATGAAAGTTTCAGTGTATTATAGTGCACTGTGGTAATGTAGAGTATAGTCTGGGTGCCTTATAACCAGGCAACTTGTGCCTTTCTTTCCTTAAATAAATTATAGTTATTTGAACACAGAGTCAAGATAACATGTAATCTATGGTATCATTACAGATTTTCTAAATAAACATCAGAATGAAGATTAAAGCTCACCATAGAACTTCAAGTGGTTATTCTTTTGCCATCGGTGGCAATTTTGATGCTTTTCTGGTTGTGATCACAATGCCTTAACTTTTTCAGAAGTCCGGCATAATTACAAGGTGTTTCCCAGTTTTATCATTCAAATGAACATTAAAAAGTCGGTTGCTGGGAAGAGACACAAATTCACTTCACTTTTAGTTCCCACTTTTGTCTCATGAAAATTATACGACTGGTATTTTTACTCATGAGCAAACTTCAAAAGCTAAAACACAATGCAATCCATCTGCACAAACACACTTGTATGAAATGTTTAAGACTATCCTTATACTCTCTGTTGCAGCCTTATCGTGCATAGGATTCTGGGTTATGTCCAAACATTTGTTTTCCATATCCTCACACATCTTCCAAGAACGTATAGGCAATCTGCAGCCTGTTTTTTTTTTTTTTCTCATTCCATATCAACAAAATTTCTCTCTCTGTAAGCTGTTTATGCTTCATACTTGAAACCCCAGCATTTGTTTATATGCTCAGAGAAAGCTTTTATCCCTAGCATATTCGTTTAGGCCTAAGCATGTCAAGAATGAATGTACACAAGCATGGTAAGGGTTTACCTTCAAGGAAAAAAGCATAGACATAAGGGAATTGAGAAAAATTTTTTATTTTAGACTGTAGCCTTTCTGTGTTCTCCCCTTCACAATGTTTTCACATAAATACAGCTGCAATTAGCAAACTCATCAGCAATCATCTTATAGGAAAACCAAGTAAAATTGATCCAGTTCTATTTTATTTAATTTCTATAGTGCTTTTAATAGTAGACATGGTCACAGAAATCATGATAATTTATGTTCCTTAATTAGCAAGCCAGAAGCAACAGGGACAAGAAAAATCACCCTATGATGACATGAGAATTTTTATAGAGAAACCTTTCTCTTCTGGGTAGTGGGATTATAAAGTATTGAAGTATACAGTTGTACAAGAGTAAAGACAAAAAGTATTAAGTTTGTGTGAATTCTGGGATGAGCACAGGTCTTGAGGACAGTCTTTATGATTACAGCAGCAGTTCTTAAGTACAAAAAAAACACCAAATGAAGTAAGAATTCATATTTATACAAGTGTCCTGTCTAGCCTTTCATAAAACACATGCATCATATTTCTTTCCAGCTGACGGATATACACCAAGTCCATATTTCCTGCAGTACTTTTTCCAGTCTGATGATTTTTACCCTCTCTGTTTAGTGAGCCTGTACGTGACAGCTCACAGAGTCCTCACAGCTGCTTTGCCACAACTCTGGATTACTTTGCTTTCTTCTGCAAGCTCAGCCCAAAGGCAAAGCTATCTTTCATAAATATTTACTTTGAGCTGACCATTACTTTATTAGACCTTTTTTGGCCCTTTAAAAAAACCTTTAAAAGCACATGACACTTGTGGCTGTTTGCTCACAGAATGCAAAAAGAAAGACCAAATGAAAGCCATTTTGAACAAGCCTAGGCTCGAGCCCTCTGGTTTTCACATTTAAAACACAAGGGGTATGCTCTGAAGGCTAAGAAAGTGCACAGAGGGCCCCTTAAGAGGCCTGAGCATGCCATAAAGCTCCCCCTGGTTCAATGATGTCAAATTTGTAGGTGGGGTAGGGTTTGGGGTTGTTAGAGGATGCAATCTATTTATACAAACCATGGTCAAGTGGACATTATGCAGAGATTAAAATGGATTAAACTATGTCATGGGCGGTAACCTTTTGTACATCATGTGTCTTTTACCTGGGAAAATGAATGTAGTGGTCCTTTAAAAGTTATTTAGGGTACAACAGTACTATGTGATTATGTACATTCAATTTGTATTTATTTTAAGCTTAATAATGTATAAATATTAATGTACAAAATGGGCATAAAATAAATCCAAAATTATATAGTAATAAAGAATAGCATACACTGAGAGATAAATGTATGAAAAATTCAATTCTAATTCAAAATATTGACTAGAAAATGAAAACAAATGCCAAAACAATCAAAAGCATTATTACAAAAAATATGAAAAAAATTTTTTTTAAAGAGTTTATGGAGGTTCACTTAATAAGAAAGTGGTATCAATTTTAAAGCACAGTAACAAAAAGAGGCCTCTCCAGATTTTTTTGTATTTTACAAAAAGTATTTTTTTAGAAGGCAATGAATAGCAACACACGTGTGAAATTCCTTTTAAGGAATAGAAAAACTATACTATGAATGATATTGGTTGAAAAACAAAAAAAAGGCACTTTAAGTAAGAAAACAATTATTGCTGCAGAGTAAACATTGGAGTTTGTGGTCCCATGACTCAACTGTGGAAATTAAATCCTAGACAAAAAGTATCTGAGTTTTGCATGCTGGGAACGTTGTAGGCGGTGAGTAAGAGCTCACGTGATCTAGAAGGTCAAATCACTAAACAAATGTTGCAATCTGGAAACAGGGAAAAATGCTAAGACATGCCTTCATTCAAATGGGAAACCTTAATGTTTGCAGTAATTCATCAAACTAGTCAACATAGTCCATCGAGCAATGAAACTGTTTTTAAAAATGTAAAAATGGAGCTGCTGTGGATCATGTTTGATTGTTTTCATGATCTGGCAGTACTCTCCTCTTTTAAGCTTATGCATACTTTTCCTAATAGTCATGAGCAGCTGGTTTGGCGTCGGGTTGTGTGAGAAGTTTATTCCGGATGGAAGGGATTACCTCTCTATCTTCGCATCAACAATTTTTTTTTCCACAGAAGATAGCCTTAGTAGCCTTAGTGCACCACAAGCATTTTTTTTTTTTTTAAAGATCAAGCCTTTCTTGTATGCATAATGCATTATTAATGTTATTACTATTATGCATTAGTTATGAAGAATGTTATAATAAAATATACAATTGTACAAGAAATAACAAATAAATAATGCAACATTTCCATTTTTGACGAGAAATAATAAAGCAAATTATTGTTTTCGTTCATTGTACAATGTACAATTGTTACATTTTATTATTCTGCACTATGAGGGGAAAAAAAGCATATGGGAATTTATCCCTGTTCAGACACAGACATTAAACATCCCTCTGCCCACAGGAAATACCGGTCTAAGGGCAACTTCCTGCAGGGCAGATAACGCGAGAACAAGCTGACTAACAAAGTGACAAATCTCCTCCTATAATAAGAGGACAGATGTTTTCTTTTTTGCTTGTTTCTTTTGCCTCATAGCACTTAAGCAATAAGCCTATAAATGAGAGAATAGTAAACTGGATTCTACAAAAACAGTTCTATTATGGTCCATGATTTAAAAGATGTGAAAGAAATAATAAAAATAAATAAATTCAGATCCTCACGTGCACCACTCAAACACCACTTTTCACTGATGCAAATATAGTTATGATCATGAGACACAGCTGTCCTTGTCAGATCAAGATCATCTACTTATTTAATTTTAAATGCATTTTTAATAAAAGCCATCAAGCCCGAATAGGCATGAATAACACACCACACTGTTCCGAATAACTTTTTTCCCTAGTGTTTACAAAACCAGAGTATAACACATGGGCCTCAGATTTCTGGTTCCTGCCTCGATTTCTATGTAAAGATTGTACTGATCTAAAAGCATGTTCTTGACGTCCAGCTGAAATACAAAAGGCAAATTAATAACAAGGAAACATGTGTTACTTGATTAAAATAAAAATTTACAACTTAAATACAAGATGAGTGTTTTATCGGACAGCAAAGTTCTGTAGCCAAAACACATGGCAGAACAGTACTGTTTTCCATATGGTAACACCATCAAACCTGCCTTGGCTCAAAACTTACTAAACCATGCAGACATTTCCACATAAACTGGTCTGGCCCAGAGGGACAGGAGATGGCTCCATGATTTGCAACACAGTCTCATTACCATTCCAAAAAGCACAGTGTGTTATAGTGTTTAGATGACTTCATTTACTGCAGTTCCAAAGTGTTGTTTGAGCTTTTTCAGACTTTCAGAGTGACTTGTGTTTGGGCACACCCAATTTGTTTAATTTACAGTTATGTGAAAGTCCTTGAGGTGAGAATTCATTAGTAAAAATTTGTTCAGAAAGCTGCTAATCCAAAATGTTTTACTCGGCCTGTTAGACAACAGAAGATCTATCACTGCTCAATCACTGTCAACTGAAAGCATTAAGAGTCATTACATGTGCACACCAATATATATAAAAGTGAAAACAGTGTCGCTAAATTCAGAATCTCCAGTAGCACTGCTTTTTAAATTTGTTTGAACCTGTTATAAATCTTAACTGGGTCAACACAGTACAGTTTATATTATTGCTGCCATGCTACTATGTTATTGTCTCTATAGCAACAACTAATACACGTACATGCTCCAATAAACAGATTAAAAACCATGTAACTGTTATGGTGAAGTCTTCTGTGAGATGTTTATTTAGCATTTTTGGAACAAGTCTCCAGTGTAAAGCTGTAAAATTACATTTTCAGACACTGGAAACTTAAGAACATAGGGTTCTGCAGTTTCTGTGTAACATGACAAGCTGTGCTTTTTGTATTATTAATTTCAAGATAGAAATAAAAGAGAGGCTGACGAGGGAACAATTATTTATTGCTGCTATAATGTAAGCAAGAACAGGAACCGACTTGTTTTATGGACGTTTCACAACATTAAGTGAAGTTTTTTAGAAACATATAAACATATTATGTAAAAGTATTTTTAATAAATGAACAGGTATAAGAGCATGAAAACATTTCAGGATGTGCTGTTAGAGTAATACAATCAAAATTGGACTGATAACAGTAACTCCACTTTGTGTAAGGCCACACCACACTGCCCTGTTTGTTGATTATTTTCCAATGACAGCATGTTCCATCAAGTTTAACATATTTAATGTCATACAGATGCTATTGTAAAAGATGTTTGCGGAACTGTATCCTATTAGAAACTGGCACAAATAAAAAGCGACCCTGAACATGCAGTGACCCCCACATGGATGTTATCTTTTAAATGCATCATTTTATCTAGCAGCGACCCCCAAATCCAGACATTATGCTCATCACATGAACTTTAGCGCATGCCCTAACAGATGCTAGATGTTAAAGAAAAACATCCCCATCCACAAGAGTAAACCATTTACAGCCACCTACTTCCCATGAAATCCACAAGAACCAAGACCACATTATAAAATCCCTAACATATGTACTTTGCGGACATCTGCTACATTTAAGTGTACAATGTATTATGATGGTATAGTCCATGACTCTTCAACTGACATCTTTAAAATAAAGAATAAAATAAGCTAAAATAAAATTAGTTCGGAAAAAAAGATTTCTAATATATTTTTATTATTATTATTATTAAAAAAAAAACTAAATTAAATAATATAAAATAGCAAACAATAAACTAATTATTTAACAAATATAAAATAATTTAAAAATAATAATAATCATGATACAGGCCATGACTCTTCCTGTCACTTCCCTCACTCCCTGTCCAGTAATTTAAAACTGTCCATAGTTTTAAAATGTCCTCGATGAGAGTAAATTTGATTTAGATATAATTTATGTTGAAATAATTCCCATGTATTAACAGTACTGCTGTCATAGCCAGATGATTTTATAATACTATAAAAATACAATGACTGTAGTGTACAAAATATGTCACAACCTAAACCTGTAAATATTGTATAAATAAGGAAAATCCTGGATGAGCTACAAAGAGGGTTGTACATGTGTATGTGTTTGTTAAGTTAAATTCTGTTCTTCATTAGTCCTGTGGATTCTTAAGGGTTCTTGGACCTTTTCTACATGGAACCCCTCTTGAAACACTCTGCACTCTGAGTTCTACATACAACCTTTAATGGTCAAGCTAATCTAGCTAATCTACCTATAATGGTCAAGCTAGTTCTTGATTTAACCTCTTTTTTTTGTAATATGAGCTTGTAAGCCCATCTCGGGGGCTCTGGATTTACCAACCCCCCAATGCAAAGATAACTAGCTCGATATAATAGAGAATAGCAGTGAGGATAATAAGCTGTGGGAGATTTCTTGCTCCTACCTTTCCTCACTCCCTGTCCATATCTTATCTTATACACTCCAGCTTTTTTTTTCTCCGCAATACATTCGTCCTTTCAAGTTGATATTTTTTAAAAAGAAACACTGTACAGGAGTTAGTGCAAGCAAAAACACCATTTGCCGCTTTGTAATGCTAGCTTCTAGTATGCTAGTTATTTTGGGCATCAATATCTTTCGTGATGCAAAGCTAGCCTATGTCCCTGAATGTAAAAGTCAACAATATGTTCACACAAATGCTGAATCATGTACGTGCCACATTTTGGCAGCTCTGCTAAAGAAAAATTCTGCCTTGTCCCTAAAAATGGATATGATGAATTGGGATAATTGCTAGTTACATCCCATGTCCACGTAAGCAGCGGAAATTGGCATCGTTCCTTAAACAGCCTACAGAACACAAATGACCAAGTACAGAAATCTGCGGAAAGGAATAAGAAACTATTCCAGTTCTGCTGACTCATGTGTCATGCTAATGCAACTAGCGCAATCATTTTACTTAGCTAGAATATTAAAGGCAGTACAGTTTTAAAGAAGTTAGTTTGAAGAACTGCTAGCAAATTATGTGACTAAATGTTCAGTGAGTTTTTGACAAGTTCTCAGAAGGTTAGGTATTAATTTTCCTGCAGTGTTATAAAACAGCTGATGTAATAGTGGCTACTTAGTGGCTTGTGGCTTATTAAGAATCCTACTGGAGTGTCCACACAACAGGAAGTGTGAAGTAACGTAATGCAATGAGCTTATCTTTAATTTACTTGAGTTGTTTTCAGGTAAATCTTTTGTCTGTTAAATAACATTTGTACAGTCCAAGGTATTATAATGTTTGAGAAATCAGGAATGAATTTGAAGTTAGTTTGCTTTAGCTAACCTTTTCACATGTTCCTCAGTGCCTTGATGAAAGAGGCACTAATTTACAATCAGTAACCAAAATCAGTGATTGATTTGAAGCAGAGATGTTAAAATTTACTTCTAAAGATTTTATACTTTATCTTGAGAAGGACCGGAGCTCTACTTCAGTTTTTTTAGAAGAATAAGCACACGTTTACTTGAGAATTTCAGTACTTTTATCACCTCCACACACAACCCAGTTACTGATAAGTTCCTGGATACACAAAAACTAACATCATAGGGATATTAGCATTAATTGTCCTATAGCTAAGTATATTGCAGAACCATTGTCACCATTCTCAGAACATCTGACAGATTGAACTCAAAGATCCAAGGACGATAACAGTTATAAGATGTTCTGCTGCCATAAAATTGCTAGCTGGAATGTAAGTTTTGGTTTTATGGTTAGATTCTCAGAACTACGGTCATTTCACTAAATAATGGTGTTAATTAATGTGCTGCTACACCCGTCCGGATGATGGCGCTTTACTCCTTGGTGCTTCAATCTGTGTATGTGGAGCAAAAAATTATCCATCAAAGAATCTATTGGTGGTGATGTGGAGGATTAAAAGGCAGTTAGATATGGTTAATCTACTCAATGAGACAAGCCGACATGATCTTCAGACAAATGGAAGCAGCTGTGTAAACATACAGCGCTTGTGAATCGGTCTAACAGGGGCTTAACACCCCCCTATGCCTTTTGCTCACCTTTACATGTATTGCAAAAGCTTGCTTGCCATCTGTTATATTTCCAAATGGTTGCCTGTGAATAATCTGATACTTATCACTCCCTTCAATATCCAGATAGGAGGGGCAGAGGATCGGTTTCTGGCTTATTTGCAAAAGCTGATTGGTTTGCTCATGACAAAGAAGCCCACAATAATATCCCCCTTGTTCCATCTGACTATGCCACCACATGCTTGCGTTTTTCATATTCTCTTCAGTTGTTCTCTGACACAATGTTTCTAACATCAGTAGTGTAACTTCTTCCCAAATTTAGCTTTGGGAGCCATCGTTTGTTTTCTAATTACTGCCAAAGCAACCAGTCGAACATCTGGAAGTCATCCCCTAGCTCTGCTTTTTATTTACTTAAAAAATTGTTCCCATAGAGTGTCCTCATAAGCAGGATCAACATCTATCATCCATGCCGTTCAGACATCGAGGGGTATCGCAGTAGGTTTGGATAGATACTGTGGATTACACGTGAAAGCTTTTCCAGTTCAGACTGAGCTGAAGATCACGTTTTCCAATGTGGTGAGCTTTTTTCTGGTCGAAGCAAAGGAGGCAAGTCATCAAGTCATTGCTCAAAAATGCAGCACATGTTTTCCATCAGCGCGTTGTTGCAGACCTGGTTGAGTTCGCATACTTGAACGCTGAGCAAAGTTAGAAAACAGCCTATTTTTTGTAAAGTAACAATGACTGCAACCAATTTTGAGGATCAAATAACAATGATGAAATTAAGAATTTGATATCTTGGGTATACAATGATGGGGAAAATGGTGCCAAATGTTACAAAACTTTGTACAAAATGTATCACTTTATAAGTGGTACTATTATTAAGCAGTCTTTGTGGTTTTGCAACTATTAGATGGGTGAAATGGAGAGGATTGCAGTGATTCTCATACAAAGTAAGTAAATAGCTCAAGATGAAGAGCCAATGAAAAAGTCATTAGGGCTGTAATCTAGAGTATGAAGGGAGTGCTTGTGCCTGTTCTTAAGGTTTTTCTTACGGTCATAAACATATTCACTAGATTAACCCTTTCTAACATTTTTCCTTTTTTTCTAAATCCTTTAGTGTTAGAATCCAAACTTACTGCACAAAACCTTTAGGTGCTACTTCACGTTAAATGACCTTGGTGTGGGAGGAGTGGCGGTGGCTGAGCAGTTAAGTATCTGTGCTTAGTTACCAGAAGGTTGTCAGATAAATCACAGAGCTGCCAGTTGGCCACTGTTGGGTTGCTGAACAAGGATTTAAACCATCAAACTCTCTATGTTTGGTTTGGGTCCAGCCTCACTCCTCGGTTGCTTTAGATATCATGCTAACAAATGTACCATGGCACTTTTTCAGCTGCGCTAGTTTCTTGAAAGCAGTCAGATTTAATTCCTCTTCAGCCAACATGAGACAGAGTCATTTCCGGGCATCATGGCATGACTCATGATGACGTCTGGAACTGAAATGCAATGCATGAATAATGAAGAGAGTGTAAATGCCACGTACGGGGAAAAACAGTCTGCATAATTGTTCCACGTTAAGCTTTCTGGTTGCATGGCACATAACATGCATATAATTATGTAGCTAAATATTATTAAGACTTAGATATATGCCTGAACAGGCGTCTTGCTTTTTGTTCCTAGTCCTCCTACGCCTCATCCACAAAAAAGCACTCTTAACATTTATGAAGAACTCAAATTCCCACAACCACATTTTAACTGTAATTTCTTTTTCTTCAAAGCACATAAATGTTCCTGTTGTGGTCCAAAAGCTCAATGGCAGCTGTGGTCAATACTTTACTTTCATTGCGTATTCATTTCTTCAGTTGCAGCATGCAATCATACTTGATTCCTATCCACCATTTTCCATATAAAGTCTCAGTTTGCAACTTGCGTTATAACTTATTACTTCTCGCGTTGACTTGCATACACATAATGCCTTTTATCTAGGTCCATAATTAGCATGATAAAAAAGGTATCCAAAAGCACAATCAACAGCATCCAGTATCATGTTTTTGCTAGTGCAGAGACTCCCAATCAGCATCAGAGCTTCAAGATTAAAATGTCAAAATGTTCATCCTCTCCATTAATTCTGATGTTCTTGTGAGTGAACCAGGAAATTCCTAATAGAAAGCATGCCAAGTAAATGTTTTAAATATTGCATCCCAGTTAACAGAAAATGTTATTAGAAATGTTATTAGAATGCAATGTTCCCAGTTTGCAGGTCAGTGTTAATGCAGCTAAAGACATTGATGTAACATTTATAAACATTTACAAACATTATGAGAAAACCTTCTCAGAACACCCAGAAATTTTGACAGAAAAAAGAGCCCTAATGTTCAAAAAACATTCTTCAGTGACACACGACACAGGAAGTAGTTATTATGGTTAGTGCTGTGCAAATAAAAGGAGGAATAGTTTGAGGTTTAAAAGTGGAATTAAGTTGACCTTGGAATTAAAACTAAAAAAAGTCTTACTTAATTTTACGTCATTGGCGAACGGTTTTACAGCAAACAAAGTGTTCAAAATGAGCTATTAAATGAAATGATCTTGCACAAAAGATCACTGCAGCCATGAAAACTAGTCTGATCTTGTTTCAGCTCCTGTTAATAGACCTGTTCACCTCTCATTCACAGACACAAAACCTTGAAAACCTAAGAAACATACATCTTCGAGAACAAACGTATGTCTCAAATATTATTGATAACTTGTTATGAAATTGTGACTGGATTATTTTGACTTTCCTTTAAAAATGTACTGTATGTAAACTTGCAGTTCTCAAACAAACCCCTTTTACAGTTATTTACCACCAGGTGGCGCATTTTGTTCAGTGTAACACTATATTCATTTCCAGTTCCCAATATTACAATTAGGCATAAAATAACATTCATTTCACTTTCAGTGCACGTCCATACATCATGCCATGTCATCTTCAAGGCTTAAAATTCAGGCCTCTGTTTAAAAAACTGGGATAAACTGAGTGACATCAGAGAGGGGAAAAAATGACGTCATATGTTTCACATCTACTAAAACACCCAGCGTGACTGAAATAATAGTGCTCAGGTGTTCTGGGCACAGACGTGTTTTTTTCCCCCTTTTCTTTCTTCCCTTCCCTTGATTGTTCTCATCCTGCACCTCCCTCACAACATCTGCCCCAGATTAAAATGGAAGATGTGCTCCTTTAAAAACTTAAGAGTAAAACTGAGTGCCACAATAAATCATTTAAACATTTTAGCTTTTTTAACACATTTACTCCAACTTACTGCTTAATTCCTAAGGATGTCATTTGCTGAATTTAGGGAATAGTGTAATCCGTGGTCCTCTAGGATAGGTTTCACACCCCTGATAATACATTCTGCAGATGTGAGGGGAGTGTTCTGGGGGAAATAATGATCTTGAAGTGGGCAGCAAAAAGGCGCAACAAGAACAGTAGAGACTTCAGCATTTCAGTTTGCATTGTTTCTATTTCACATCACACATTCCTTATCAACCTCAATGCCGTGACTGGTGAATAGGATTTGAGGATAATTATTTACAATTAATTAATTCACCATTAGGAGAAGTCACAAAAGCCTTTACTTTCATCAACAGTTCTAACGTCCAGAAGAAGATTCCAAATCCATGACATGTGCTTGGCAAGCCATCTCTCTTAGGGAAAACCATAATGCAAATTGAATGATTTGTGAATCTTTTTCATTAATGAGTCCTTTATAAGTCTACTCTTTGATAAGGCTTATCCAAGAAATGAACTCCTTATTTGGGGTTGAAAGTTGTTACATGGCAAATTGTCCCATCACAGGTCTCCTCATACAAGACCTTAAGATATAATAATAAAACAAGATAATCAGTACAGCCTGACTTACCACTGTTTCCGTCTTGGCATTTCACAAACAGTAATTGTGCCAGTGATAAAGCCAGAAATAAGAAGATCCTGGAACGCACAAAGCTCATCATGTCTATATCCAAGACATGAGCCTCCTTTTGTGCAAAAAAAAAATTGGGGAGAGAGGGTAAAAGAGTCCAAGCTTATCGCTGCACCATGAAGACAGACTGAGGCTTTTCCTGCTCTGAGGAGCAATCAGACCCAGCCCAACTTTGTGCTGTCTCTCTCTCTCTCTTTCTCTCTCCCTCTCTCTCTCTTTTACAGCTTCAAATAAGAAGAATGCTGACCACCCTAATTTTCCACCCCTATTTGTCAGTGCTCGCTCAGAAGTATCCACTCACAGACATGTGGTCACACTGAACTACAGCTGCATTCAAAAAGTAATTCTTCCTTGTGAAATATGTTGAGATTTCTTTGGATAAAAAAAATACAGTTAAATACAGAACAGTTTTAACATTTTGAAACTTTTAACAACTAATCATTTTAGAGCGCTTGCAATCGTTTTTTTTTTTTTTGTTTTTTTTCTTAGATTGTTACTAAACAGCACTATAAACTGTTTTTATGAGCGTCTTAATGGCAACCAACTTATTTGTTGCTGACAGACCTTTTTTTATTAATTTTAAAAAAAAATTTTTTATGAGGGAACAAGAATAGAGCTCAAATCCAAATTTGGCTTGGTGTAGAAAAAAAGGTTAAAAAGGAAGGAGGATGAATAAGGAAAAATATTATATCAATGACTAGAAATGTGAAATGACTGCAGGTATTTCCTGTGGTTCCAAATGAGCTGTCTGTTTTGTATGATTTTGTTCTGTAGACTATTTTGGAGCAATGAACCACAACGGTGGATTGTTGAGCTCATTGTTCCTCTCAGCAATCAGAAAAATTCTGTAAAAATTATAAGTCTGTAGAGTCAATAAAATGGGGAATCTTGTGGAATTTTGTTCCAGATTGTATTATCCATACCTCATGTGTTGAGCAGATGTGCAGATGTTGATGTGTATAGCATAGATGGAGATCAAGCGTGTAGTTTGGTTTAACCTTTTGTGTCCATCTGAGCAATGTATTCCTATGTATTGTGCCACTTGGTAGGTATTTTTTTATTTCTTACTTTTGATTCCACTAGAAAAAAAACTCATCTGGCAACATTAATGATCAGTGTATTTAGTTGTACATGCACTCAAAATACATATTTATGACTTCATCCACTGGTAATCATGGTGCTCAATGTATAGAGTACAATACACATAGGTAACACCTACTAATTATCCATATCTAATTATTGATGCTGATATTTTGTATAATACTCAAATATCACATGACTTTTCTATTCCTATCGACTGTGCGAATTTAGTAATACATATTATTTTATTTATTGTAGATGGTCTGGAAGGAGCATGTAGTAACATACTCTAAATCAACAGTACAATATTATGTATGGAATAATACACTTGAGGGTGTGCTATGACAGAAAAATAATCAACAATAGGGTGGTGTGATGTCTCAATTTTACCACAGCAAAGCTTATAATTTTCTAATAATCCCCAAATATCCCTAGAAATCCCCAAATATCCCCAAAGTGTTTTATTCCTTTTATACCATTGCTAACAATTTTTATTATTATTTAAAGGATGACGCATCATACTTTTAATCCTTTTCTAGTTACATTTAAGGATGTGGCGCATACTTTGTGAAGCACGTTACTTCGTGTTATCATTTACATTATTTACATTTACATTTATGTCATTTGGCAGATGACCTTATCCAGAGCGACTTGCATATGTCTCAATTATACAACTGAGCAGCTGAGGGTTAAGCGATAGCTTGGCAGGGCTGGGATTTGAACTCATGAACTTAACCACTGAGCTACCACATTATATTAATACCATGTTATCATGTTAATATAATATAATATATTATGTTAATAAAACAGAAAAAAATAGCTTGTCATTTTACTGACAAACCACAAAGTGAACTCTGAAAGCATTTCCATGTCAGAAAAGCTTTACCTCTGATTGTTACAATGAATTGGATGCTTTCCATACAGGTAAGTTGTTCCTATAGAAATGAATACATATTAGAGTGAGCACATTAATATAAATCTTGCAGCGAGAACTACTGTCAGAGGTCTTATAGAAAATTAATCCACATCAACCAGAATTTGATCATTCAACAGGAGTGTGTTATCAGTCATGTTAATATCTTGTTTACCCTAAAAGTAAATGATGACTGTAATTAAATCATGCATTTCTGTTTAACTCACCTAACCCCATTTCATGTCTTTGGACTAATTTTACTCATGTTTATTGGACCCCTTACAGTCCCCTCCAAAAGTATTGGACACAACAGTACAGTACAGTGTGATTGAAGTGTAGACTTTCAGCATTAATTTAAGCAGTTTAATAAAAATATTGCATTAACTGTTTAGGAATTGCAGCCATGTTTTCACAGTCCCTCCATTTTCACAGGCTCAAAAGTAACTGAACAAGCTAACATAATTATAAATATAAGCATAATTTGTAATACTTGGATGCAAATCAATCACCACCTAAAGTCTGGAGCCCATGGACTTCACCAAATGCTGAGTGTCATCCCTTGAGATGCTTTGCTAGGCCGTTACTGGAGCTGCCTTCTGTTGTTGCTTGTTTATGGGTCTTCCCGGCTTCAGTTTTTCAGTTGGGCTGACTGACTTGGCCATTTAAGAACATTTCATTTCTTTGCCTTTAGAAGCTCTTGGGTTGCTTTCATGGTATGTTTTGGGTCATTATCCATCTGTACTGTAAAGCACTGTCCTATCAGTTTTGCAGCATTTGACTGAATCTGAACAGAAAATATAATTATATATACTCCAGAATTTATCCTGCTACTTCCATCAGCAGTCACATTATCAATAAATGCCAGTGACCCAGTTCCATTGGCAGCCACACATGGCCATGTCCACCATATTTGTCAGTTGTTGCTTTGGATCTTGAGCCCTTGCTTTTCTTCTCCATACAATTCTCTTCCCATCATTCTGGTATAAGATAATCTTGGTTTCATCTGTCCAAAGAATCTTGTTCCAGAACTGGACAGGCTTTCTAGCAAAGTCTAATCTGGCCTTTCTATTCTTGCATGTTACCAACATTTCACATCTTGAGATAAACCATCTGTATTTACATTCATGAAGGTGTCTCTTGATTATAGATTTTGACAGTGACACTCCTGCCTTCTCAAGAGTGTTCTTGAGTTGGCTAGATGTTGTGAGGGTTGTTCTTCTTTTTTTAACCAAGGAAAGAATTCTACGATCATCCACTTTAGTTGTCTTCCATGGTCTTCAAGCCATGGTGTTGCTGAGCTCACCGGTACATTCCTTCTATTTTTAAGAATGTACCAAATTGTTGATTTGGCCACTCCTAAAGTTTTTGCTATCGTTTTGATAGGTCTGTTTTGTTTTTTAATGCCAAATGATGGCCTTCTTCATTTGCATTGACATTTGATTGAAAATGGAGGGACAGTGTAAAAAGTGGATGTAATTCCTAAACAGTTAATGCAATATTTTTGTAAACCCCTTGAGTTAATGTTGAAAGTCAACACTTCAATCACATCTTGATGGCTTCCTTTCAACTCTGTTGTAGTGGTGTATAGAGGCAAAATTATGAAAATTTTGGCACTCTTCCAATACTTTTGGAGAGGACTGTGTATCACTGTTTCAGTATTTTTTTTTTTTACCTGTAATTCATGGGTAGTTCAAATAACTTAATAATATAGTTTAACTATTGGCCTTCATCAGTTGCATTACATTTACATATTCAATTACATTACAATTACATCATGCTACACTGGATTGTCAGGAAATCAGTGTAATCCTCTAATTTTTACCAGACAGCTAAATATTTTCCAGTTATTGCAATCAAAATAGCTATCATACTAAACAATTAGGCTAATGTTAATGCTACACAGTATGTTTTGACTTGGGTATAGGAGTACTAGCTTGTAGCTATGTTTGAAACCATAAGTTTTGAAATCCTTTCCTATTGATAGGAGCAATTTCAGCTAATCACAGCTGTCTGTTTGCTTCTCTATAAACAATGAAATGCTTAGAGAATCAAAAAGATGACCTTAGTGTTCTTGTAAACACCCATATCCATTTGGATGAACTGACTGAGGGTAATGAGCTTGACCTGCAAGCTTTCCATGTTAAATGTCTTTTGCATACTCCCAGGGAATTATTGTGTGGATGTCAGGAAAAAATCCCCAAAACACAAAGCCAGTCAATAAGTCTTTAGTTAAATTTGTCTGTGTGGGTGATAACAGTGGTGCAGTGGGTAGCTTTGCTGCTCCAGGATCTGCAGTTCAGCTTGGGTTGCTGTCTAGTTGGAATTCTCCCCTCAGATCTTCACATGTCTGCAAGGGTCTCAGGTTTCTTCTCACATCCCAAAAACATATGGGTAAGTGGATTGACTATTCTTAAATGCCTAAGGTGTGAATGAATGTGTGAATGTGTGCCTGCATGAATGGTGCCCTGTGATGCAATAATGTCCAATCAAGTAACTAGTGCCTCTCTGTTCTTAAAACTTTTCACTCAAGCATCACTGAGGCCGAAATGAAAATTTAATTTGCTTGGCTGATACTCACTGAAGTTCTACAGTGCCAACTGTGAGCTTTGTTGGCTACACTGAGATGGCAGAGCTACAATGCATGGGTAATATTAGGATGTTAGAAATTTGGCAGCACATACAATTACAGGTTCATGTGAGAGTTTGTGTAACGTATGAAGTGGAAACCACCTGGGAGAATAGAAAGCTGCCCATAATGGTGGAACATTTCAGACCACATTGTGAATGTTAGTTTTACCTTGTCCTGCTGTAGCCTTTTAAGGATGCTGAGAGACTTTGGATCGGACATGCAGTGGAAATTTTCAGACTGTCCAGTGGCAGTTGGTGATCCAGTTCTTAAAGATCTTATCATAGACCATGTGGGATATATTTAATATTTGAGCTATCATGTCCAGAACAAGTTGAACATGGTAGTTAATTGTGCTCAGGACTACACCTGACTTATTTACATTACGTATTTCAGGGTTAAAGATATACAACCGCTTGTGAACTTGAGAAGAAAACCAGTCCTCAACAATGGTCAAGATGTGCCATATACAAAGCTATGATGGTGCAGCCAATGTGAGTGAAAACTGCTGGCAGCTTTTAACATAGGTATCTTTGATGCATAATGGTCATAATGTTCATAACAGAAATTCTGGAGGAACTATGCAGGGACTGGATGTTGCTGGTTATTTTTTGTTAGAGCACAGAATGGTGTCCAATGGAAATGGTAATGGTGGGATTTTATCAGGATTATCAAAACATGGCAAGTTAATGCTTAAGGGATTTTGCTCCACATACTGGTATTAAAAGAATGACTTTGTTGTTCCTTTCTGTCATTATTTTGAATGAATAACCTTGAATGTTATATTATCCCTTAAAAGACATAACTTACATAATTACAGATAAATGGCAAGTTCAAAGAATTTTTGATGAAGCACAAAAAAGAAAAGTGAAATTGCTGTGACAATGACTCTTGGAAGAATAAGGGAATCTCTGAGAAAGTTATTTTTAAAAGTAATTTCTTCCTTATGTGTCTTTGGTTTTTATAAGGTAATGTTTCACAGTTTGGGAACTTGCAATTAAAAATTTTACTGCAAGAATTATACGCTGTGTAATTCTCTTTACATGAAAAATGAACTTAAACTTCAACTTGCTTAAGAATATGTAATGCCAGCTTATATATGTATCATCATTTAATTATATGAAAGATGTAGAGATACACAGAACTATGCACGACTCTCAGGTTCTCCCCTTTAAGGATAAAATTGTACTTTGGGAACAGCATAGGACAGCAGGGACTTCATAGATATTCTGTTCAGTGAAGATGTAATATCCAGGAATTTGGAATTGATTATTATCATGGGTGATTTTGCTGATTGCATAACACATCCTGAACTTCCCAAAAGTAAATAGGCTAGATTTATCACTAATCTGTATTCTTTAGACATGGCTTGAGAGAAAGAGGGAGTATTGTGTTATTGTTAAAAAACTCACAGGTAGCTACACAGGAACTAAGTAGGAAAGAATAATAAATAATAATTAATAAAAAGTGTTTTATTAACACTTAAAGGAACTACTACTTAATTGGTCAGTATGTTAGCAGGAGTTCACTATTAACTAAGCAGTAATTACTGAGACTTACTTTTCTCCTGCAGGACTATTAGCTAACAATGGCTCTTTTATAATAACTACTCATGATCACATCAATATTCATTTCCAGTAGCCAAGCTTTACCTTGCCCCTGAAGATATACTTCCTTAAATTCCTTAATCCATTTCAATACCTCAGTGCTTAAAATGTAAAGGTCTATTATAGGTCCCCTTCAGAGGAGCCAAGGGTTCAAGGGTCGTTTTGATTTAGCTACTCAAGGTCTAACCTTGCTTTTTTTTGGATGGATAGAGCGGACAACTGTAAAACATAGTCCAGCTTAACCACAATCATGCAAAGGTGTGCTCCATCATCTAAAGAGTCTTTGGGATGATGAAGACATAGTGGCATAGCATATTTTTCATAGCCCTGAAAGTAAACATAAATTTTATGACATTAGTACCTGTTGTTCAGTTATCCTTAACATGTATTAGGGAATTAGAGACCTAGTGTAGCAATATAGACCTTGTCACGCCATTCACTGTTAGGTCAATGGAGCTATGACAAGAAACACTGGCAGGCCAAATTTCAGTGCCTATCCATCAGCTACTAGACCATGAGTAGTTCTAGACTAGTAATTTACAGCACAATCACTCTCAGCTGTATTCAGATTATTGAACGTTTAAATATTTAAAAATGTTAATATTTTATTCAGAAGTTTATCTAGTAACACAAAAAAGAGACCAGTAAAGGTTTTCTTTCTCAGTCTATATACAGTACCTATGTGTTTCTGGTCAAGGTGGGAGTTCTACAGGGGATAAGCTTAACAAACTGGCCTTCTTCTGATTGGCAATATTCCCCTTTGTTTAAAGCATTCAGGATACGCATTAGGTACATAGAAGTACTGCATCAAGATTCTTCTCTATCCTGGCACCCAGGTGGTGGACTAATATTACTCTGACTGTCTCTATGTAAAGACTAAAGTTTTACCTCTTCACCAAGCACTTGAATTAACCTATTTAAATATTCTTTGTCTTTATATTTACCCTCTCCTTCCTCTCCAGTGGTTTTAGCTTAATGGTATTCTTAGTCCTTAGCCTAGTGAACTAGTTTGAGCATATATGGGTTTGACAGAGTCTACAAAGCACTTCTGGGTTTTCTCTGGATGAGTGATTGCTAAATGCTGAAATGTAAATGTAAGATAGGTGTGATGATACAGGGCTTTGCCCAAATTGCTTTGTACATTTGGTGGAATCATCAACAGTAAACTGCTGTAGCCTTGACTGACTTGGTCCCTGTCCTTGCTGGATGTGACCCAAAGTCCTAAAAGTCTTACAGTGAAGACATAGTGCAAAATCACTTCCTCACTAAGTGTGAACTGTATGTAGAGTTTTATTAGCTATATCAACACTGGCATGCCCTAAGGTGTAAAAACAATTCAAGTGTACCTCATATTTCTTTTTACACATCTTATTTAACAAATGTGTAAAAATAAATTTCATCAATTTTTTTCATCAGGAATTATCAATAAATAGAATGAATTAGCAAAGAATATACAGACTACAGCAATATGCAACATAAGTTAGTTGATATAGAATAGGCATTCCTTTTTGAATACTTAGTAAGAGTTTGGGGTAAATCTACAAACAACCTTTTACACACAGATGTTTCACTGTTGTTCCGTTTTAATGGCCTCCCACAGATGACAAACTGTTACCTGTATTAACATGAAGTGGTTCCTAAATTTAAATAATCTGCAACAAATGTTTTATTATTATTATTATTAGTAGTAGTAGTAGTAGTAGTAGTAGTAGTAGTAGTTTATTCTAAATTTTCTCCCTAATTTTGTCTTGGCTAATTCCCACCCAACAACCAGCTACCACATTACTACTAACCAGAGAAGGCCAGAATATGACCAGAATATGTACTTCCACTGAGGCACATTAAGCCATCTGTCTGCATTTATTTAACTGCTGCTCGTGAAACCTCAGGGGGCTAGTGCTACACACTCAAAGGAAAGTTCTACATGCCTACGTCTGCATACATGAGCTCATAGACACCCATGATTGGCTAGTGTCACTATTATTAATTAGAGGAGAGAATGTTGGTTCACACTTCATTTAAATATTCCAATATAGATATACTTCAAACTATCTACAGATTGTCGTGAAGCATCCTGTCAATTTTTTTCAAGTTTTTCTCATGTCACCTGAACTGAATTTAAAATTGTGATAGTACCTAAGTTAGGTTAATAATATACAGAGTATGTATCTACTAAATAGCAACCAATGAACTGCTGATGCTGTTTAGAATTTGTTTATAGGTTGGGCGTTTGAAAGAGCAAAATTGGCTGTGCTCTCTGGGTGGAAGGTATTGCAGTACTCTCCCTCCCTTGTAAATCACAGCAACACTAGCCAATTGTGGACCACTGTGAGTTCATGTATATGGAAGAGGGTGAATAGTACTTTCCTCAGAGTGTGTTGCGTTGCCCTGTCACACAGCAAGGGCAGCAGTTGGAAAAGAAACAGTTGGATGGATTCACGGAGGAAGCATGTGTTAGCAATCACCCTCCCTGGTTAGTAGATGTTGTATGATGGGGAGAGCTGGCTGGTGGGAGGCAAAGACCAAATTGCAGGGAAAATAGGGAACTTTTGTTTTTAATTACAAAAAGAAGAAAAACATGATGAAAGTGTGGGAGTGACAGTGCTGAAAATATACCTAAACATTCTTTTAGTAACACTGCACCACAAAATTTTTGCTTCTTGAACACTGTTAGGTGTTTCTTATAGATTTTAGGGTGCTGATCACGATTATCACATCAAAAGTTACCCATCACGTACCGTTTCAGAGAAATCTTCAGTTTTGTTAACACAGTCCGAATTGAACGAGTTGGTCAGAGATTTGGGTCTCTCAAAAGCAAAAGCCGAGTTGCTGGGTTCGAGACTGCAGGAATGGTGTTTGCTGTCGCCAGGAACGAAAATTTCTGTGTTTCGAGGCCGACAACATGATATAACCAATTTTTTTGCACAAGTCGACAGGCTCTGTTTCTGCTGTGACATTGAAGGATTGTTCTCGGCCTTGGGTTGTGATCACAACCCAGAGGAGTGGCGTCTCTTCATTGATTCGTCAATGTTAAGCCTGAAAGCTGTTCTGCTACACAATGGCAACGTTTAACCTTCAGTACCTGTTGGCTCTGCAGCGCACATGAAAGAAACGTATGAGAATATGGAACTGTTGCTGAAGCACGTCCAGTATACCAGGTACAACTGGAATATCTG
>JAQQZR010000035.1:23417524-23437234 GCA_030068235.1 Notoglanidium macrostoma | reverse complement strand
GTAGACATGAACACCGTTTATTTTGGTGTCCACGTGCCGTCGGAGTCACGCCAAGAAAACAAAATAAAACAAAAAAAGCACGATTTTCGGATCCGGAGTGGCAGCTGCGTGCTTACGGTCGCGCCGCCATACGTCATCCTCCATACATGAGGATAAGCATATAAATTGACCATTAAATAGATTGCTTCTTCTGAAAAAGCCGATCTCTCAATTCACCGAGGCAGATGGAGATATATATATATATATATATATAGAGCACTACTCTTTTTTGTTTGTATTCTCATTGAGACTCCAAAGAGTCTTAGAAAAAACCTTGAACTGTAAGGTGACATTGTTTGCATTACCTCTAACTCTGAAACAAACCAAAGTCCTGGGAATAATGTCAAATTACAACTTAGCCTCGCATTTTGTTTACATAGCTCCATGATCATCATTGTCACTAATTAGAGATGATCTCAGTGAGAGGTTTATAAAACACAGGAGAGGCAAGTACACAAGCTTCTTATTTCTGTGTGTCATTTGAAATGCCTGTGGAAATAAATAAGAAAAGAAAACAGATAAATAAACTATGAGATCACATTTGGGAAGCTTTTGTTTCAATAATAATGTCTGGTCTATAGAAATTTTTGCTAATTGTACATTTCCTGTGTCTTGTTGTCGATTCATCTCACCAATATAGTTTGGTCAATCAACAGGAGTGATCGTAGCTAAAACTCTAAAGGTTAAATCTGGAACCCTTAAGAGTTCTTCAGTCATCTCTGAATTTTAAAAGTTTTGTAGTGAACCCTATAACATAGTGGTTCCCTATCTGAAAACAGTTTGAGGAACCCTTTAAGGGACTGTTTTTCTAACAGTGTGCATGTTCATATTATGCAGTAAATTATGTTGACAATGTATTTTTCTTTTCTTTGCACTTTTTTATGACTCTGCCACTAGGTGGAGGAGGCATTATGATTTTGGGTGTCCATCTGTCCTTCCGTTTGTTCATTCAAGAATCTTGTTTACGTGATCTCTCAAGAACAATTGGTTGAATGTTTGTAAGATTTATATGGATTTATCACTGTAACCAACAGATGAACTCATTAGATTTTAAAATTGATCCAAACTGGTTCAAGGTCAAATGACTGAAATAGTTTTTCTTCAATAGCGTCCTTCCTGTTTGAAGTATATTTCAAGGGTATTTGAGGCATACAAATTAAGGAGGACTTAATGGTGGAGGCCTAAAAGGTGGCACCTATAGTATTATATTTTTTGTGAATCATTTCATATGACAATTACTATTGAAATGACAGAAAGCTTTGCCTCTGACCATGAAAATTATTCCCATAGAATATAAAATTACAGATTATAGGGGAAATATAGTACTTTGGAAAGGTATTGGATAAACCATTAAGCTGGCTATATTTTATTAATCATTTTTAGATTGTCATATCCCATTAGGGGTGGCATGGTGGTGCAATGGTTAGCACCATCACCTCACAGTAGGAAGGTTTTGGGTTTGAACCTGCCGGCCAACCGGTGACCTTACTGTGCATAATTTGCATCTTCTCCCTGTGTGTGTGTGGGTTTCCTCTGGGCACTCCTGTTTTCTCCCACAGCCCAAAGACATGCTGATTAGGTCAGATGGCTACTCTAAACTGTCCATAGGTGTGAATGGTTGTTCATCTCATAGTTGTGAAAAGTGAATGGTTGTTTGTCTCTATGTTAGCTTTGTGATAGATTGGCTTGTACCCCACCTCTCATCTGAAGTTAGTTGGGATTGGCTCAAGCTTCCAGCTGACCTGCAAAGGATAACTGGTGTAGAAAATGGATGGATGGATTAATATATAAAGCACCCATTCCTGTAAAACAGATATTTTTAGATTTACAGTAAATGAGATTTATAGCCTTACAACTGCATGTGTGCATCAGTATTCATTTGGTGGTAGTGCTATAAAGTTACCTTTAATCAAGTACTTGCTTTTGTCCCTCAGCAGATGCTTTTGTAACTTGCTTTACAGTGGATGGAAACAATTAGTAAAGTCTGTCTCCATGGGAACAGCTGCCAAATATTGCTATACACAATTTCAGAAGCCAAAGCTTACACGCTATCATAGGTGGAAAACTCTAAATATGCAGGAATTTATTTTGTACAACTCTTAATACTTTTAAATCTAATGAAGTTTGTTTTAAATGCTATTGCCTTCCTGTGATTACTTTGAACTATAATGCTCATGTTTGCATTCTCTCTATTGCATATATTACTAAAAAGCATGAAAGAACAAATAAGGAAAAGCATGAAAAGAATTCAAGTTAAAGACATTTCATCATACTATATAATATTTAAGAGAATATCAACTTATGGTCTTATTATTAAGAGAATATCACCTTATGGAGTATAGCTGGAACTGGTAATTCCTCTATATTCAAACCTCCTGCACACTATCTTCAGCTTGTAGTGCTCATCAAGCTCACTTCCACACTAAGCATTTCTGCACATGGTGAAGCCCCCCCCTCAAGATACTTAATTATTCATCCATTGCTGAAGCCTCCAAGTTTCTTCTTCTGGTAAAGTCATATTTGCCAGTCATGGAGTAGCTTCAGAACATCTGAGCCAAATGAAATAAAAAGCAAGGGAAGCATGTAATATCAACATGTTCCTCCACTGGTCCTTATTTCGACCGAAGAAATCTTAAAACTAAGTGATTTTTAGTTCCATGTCAAAAATGTGACACAGTATGTTGAAAATATCTCAGTAGCATATAAGAAAGTTGAAGGTTTGCACTTTATTTGATTGTCCATTAAATAATAAAAAATATGGCAACATTAATGGTAGTCAATGAAAATATCTCAGTGGAACAAACCAAGTAACAAATACCCTCAGCTATGGCTTATCTAATCACACTCTCAATGATTAACCTGCTAAGCTGTACCTTTCCTTGTCTCTGGGGTCATACCATCCAGTGTACATCATTTGTTCTTTTAATATCTAGTTTTCTCACGTAAATGGGAATATATTATAAATAAATTTCTCATGTAAAAATGTAACTTAGAAGTATAATATAATAACTTAATTGGACCTTAAGGGCCACTTCTACACTTTAAAAAATTTATTATAAATGTTAGTTAAAGATACACAACATTCACTTTCCAAAGTTAAAAGAAAAAAAAAAAACATGTACAAACATAAAACATACAAAAGATGTACCCTTGATAGTACCATGCTGGCAACAAGAAAAAGTACAGTTGGGTACTTTTATTTCTTATGCATTTTTATAAATTATTTAGCAGCTCATCAGATCAGAGAATTTCTACAGACGAGAGATTTTTCTACCAGACTTTAACAGATTTTTTACATTTCATTCACTCTCATTGTTCTGGTTAGTCAACAGACAATGAAAACACTGTTGAAAGTCTGGACAGAGAAATGTCTATTAATATACGTCATCTGTTCAGAGTCCATGCCTTTAGTTAAAAGCGATAATGTGAAGCAGCATTGCAAAACAAAACATTACTTCTATGATTGTCTTATTTATAGCCTTAAACTAATAAATAATGGTTAGGAATTTAAAATTAACCTTGTCACCATTCAGTCATGGCAGTTGCTTATCTGGACCTTTGAAAGCAAAGGATTTTATGCAACCGGGCAAATTTTAGTTGAGTACCTGTGCTGTCACAGTCATCAGTCCTATCACAAGTTCAGCTTCTGTTCATGTAGATTCTATTGTAACATACTGATATGACATGTTAAGACTGATAAACATCATTTGCAATTTTTGGAATCGGAAAATAGGTTATTCTCATGGCAGTTTGTGGAGAATTTAATTTAGACAGTTTGTGGACTTCCCAAATAAACTGTTACTTTTACCTTTTCCAGTGTTTCCAGTCTGTTTTGATATGTTACTAACTAATCTGAACCCTATAGATGGCTAATCACAGCTTTTTGGATCACAGCTTTTGGGACTCATTAGGTTTCATAAGTCTATTTCCATTGCATGCTACTGCTGCATACATTGAGGAAGCCTGTGTGATATATGGGCTCTTTTCAGTGCATATGACCACCTTATACCAAGCACAGAGAAGCAGTTTCTACATCCATTAAATGGGAAAGCTGTTTTTACTGAAATTAAAATGAAATTGAATTAAATTGAAATTAAACTCCACACAGAAAGGCCCCAGTTGCCCGGCTGGTTCAAATCTAAAACCTTCTTGCTGTGAAGCGACAGTGCTAACCATTGCACAACCTTACCACCAAATGCATCCATATTTTTCAATATTATTATTTAATAGTCATCCTTGTAGTTGCCTAGAATGCCTAGAACAGTTGCAGGAAAGTTAAAATTAAACAGACAGTTAATTTGTCCTGATGATGTTTAATGAAAACATATATCAATTTATAACAAAAAGGCATATAACCATAACCATAATTTTGTCACATTGCCATCAGAATATTTAGCTCAGTGTCATGGTAAATGTAAATGACTCTGTGCTACAAAAATACAATTTTCCTCCATGTCTGTACAAACAGAGACTTCTTACCACATCTGTTACTGTGGTTTGTCTTAATGTTTGAGTTTTGAAAGAAGTTAAACTTGAGCTTGATAAAACTTTAATTACAGCTGTAAAGCATAAAAACTAAAGAAGGACCACTGGCTCACTCTCCATCAGAAAATGCTGGTTTTTGTTTTTCACTACCTATATGTAAGTAACTGAGTGTATCACAGTACAATAGAAGATGGTTAGTTAGTTTAACATGTAAGTTAAAGAATGTTGCAAAATGAAATTATATTTATAAGTAATGGCACACATTAATGTCACTTAGTGTGCGCTCTCTCTCTCTCTCTCTCTCTCTCTCTCTCTCTCTTCAAATATTTGAAAGAATTTTAATAATACTTTAAAAAATTTTTATTTTGAAAATCAGAATTTTGCCTGAAATGCCCGTTCCTAATCTAAAGATAAAAGCATACATGTTTAGGAACAGGATTTACAGACTCATTTAAGGACCAGCATGGGCCCTGTGTCTAACATGGCCTCATAGCTCCTGGCAGTGAGAATAGATCAAATCCATCAGTCCGAACACATGTTTCAGTGGGAGGATAAGTCGCAAGT
The DNA here is from genome assembly GCA_030068235.1 of Notoglanidium macrostoma. NCBI lineage: Eukaryota > Metazoa > Chordata > Actinopteri > Siluriformes > Auchenoglanididae > Notoglanidium > Notoglanidium macrostoma. The sequence continues at coordinate 23,432,146 of JAQQZR010000035.1, read as the reverse complement.
AAAATCTGACCTTTTGTACAAATTATTTGACATGGTCAATATGACCTTTATTACCTAGAAATATTGACTAGTAAGTTATTGAACTTTCCATAATTTGATTGAAATCTTTCAAAATTCTAAAGCTTTTTGTTTATTTCCAATTTGTTTAAATCCAAAATCTTCAATGTAGTCTTAGACTTTTTGACCTTTGCTACTAGTGTCCAGCTCTCCAGATCAAAACATTTCTCCATTTGCTTATACCTTTTTCATATTTAGATTTACTAGAGGATTTAATATAAACACATTACAATATTTATAATTTTCATAATATAACATTTCAGGTTAAAATGTTATTGCAATGAGTTCAAAACTGAGTAAAATTGCTTTTGGGGCGTTAGTGGGATTTAAATCCATCCATTGTCTATACTGCTTCTGTCAGGGTTGTGGGGAAACTGGAGCCAATCCCAGGTGACTTTGGGTGTGAGGCGGGGTACACGCTAGGCAGGTCACCAATCGATCACAGGGCTAACACGGAGACAAACAACCATTCACATTCACATTCACATCAATGAGCAATTTAATAGTCATTTGACCTAATCTGTATGTCTTTGGACTGTGAGAGGAAACCAGTTGGAAGATACATATACACTCAGATGTTGACAACCAAAAAACATTTTTTGCAATTATTATTTCATGGTTTACATTCATCATTTATTGTCTCTCTCAGTGTGCATAATTGTCTGTGTGCATGCCTGGGATGTAGAAGTGAATGTAATCTCTAAACATCTTGTGAAATTTGATATTATATAACAGTTTGAGTCAAAAGTGAAGAAAGGCAGAGATTTTTTCAATTCCTAGTGTTTCACCAAAATATTCTGTTTCATAAAGTGTCATAAATTCAGGATTTAATAGTGTATAGTAGTCGAATTAATAATTTTGTACACTTGCCTGTTCATCTGTTCATTTACTTAGAGTACATACTGATATGTTATATTCAGATCAGACAACTGTGATGTTACATAAGAAAAGACAGTGGTGGCTCAATGGTTAAACCCCAGCACCTCCAAGCTGCCACTGTTGGGCCCTTGAGTAAGGTCTTTAACCTTCTCCACACCAGGGGTGTCGTGTCATGGCTGACCCTGCTCTCTGACCCCAACTTCCTAACAAGCTGGGATATGTGAAAAGAATTTCACTGAGCAGTAATAAATATGTGACAAATAAAGTATTTTCTTTAACAATGAATAACATTTTACGTGAAAATTTGAGTCCCTTTAAAGAAAGAAAATACTGAACTAACTTAACTTTCCTCACTTCAGTATATCATGGAAATTAACATAAAACTCAGCTGGGAATAAATATAAAGGGTGAATACCTTTTGAGGTTTCTGGCTAAGGTAAGTGAAACTGGTTCTATATGATATGTGGGAATAATTTACACCTACTGGAAATTGTTAGGAGACACAAGATGGCTAGGCAGTGAGTCACTCCTGAGATATCCCTGGTTTTGTGGGGAGGTTGGTGGTCTTTTGCTTGAACGTTGTGCTGAGACATTTGTTTAGTTTCCAGACAGTGCGGCCGGGAGGCTCCATGAGGGGAGTGCAACATGATTTTCCAGAGCTTTCGGAAAAGAGGGAGAGGTGAGGTCAGGTTTGACATTTAAATACAGTCGCAGTTCAACAGGGGCTCTGCAGGAGGTTACAAAAATAAATCTCAAACCTAAAGAATTTGGAGATAAGACAGATGAAAGCCCTGTGTGATTGCACATTTGTTTGGCACTGAGTTGTGCTTCTCATTAAAAGCCAGCCTATAATTTTCCATTCTTGTTTAATAGCATGTTTTCAGTTGGAAACAGAGGTGAATGCGGTGGATGGGTGCATGTCTCCCGCAAAGAGTAGCAACGTGTGTCATGCATTGAGACTCAACTGTGGAATGATGACTAACAGATCTGTCTCAGGATACCAGACGCATTTTCACTCAGACGTCTATGGCGCTTGCAGTTGTGGGTTGGAAAATATGATGGAGCAAGACTTTGCCCAGTTAAATTTTCATTCCTCTTGCAGTGGCCTATAGCTCTGAATCTTATAATGGGACATTCACCCTGTACAGTGATTCCAGAATGTGCATAATTTGTCATTGGCAGCTATCTTGTGCTTTGACTTTTAAAGATACTTCAGGATTTGAACCTTTAAGTAGGAGGGCGGCCAATTTAACATTAATTAATTCATTAATTAATTGAAGTCCAGAAGCTATCCAAACCTTCATTCCTCACTTTCTGAACTGCACACCAGTATTACTGTCAATTCTCAAATCTGATTGGTCAGAAGGTGATAAATTTTTTTAAACAATATCTCTGACACAGCTGCAAATGACATATTTATATTACTGTTCTCATTCTTGTACATTATCGTTTACATATATATTTATACATATAGTAACTGCTCATTCACAGGGATGCTTCATGTAATATAAAACTGATAATAAATGGATTAAAAATATTTAATCCTTGTATTGTTGAAAAGTATTTTTAACATTTTTTTGGATGGAGTCTCCAATGTTTGCACCTTTTAACTGTTTTCCACCATTGGAAAGTAAAACAAAACAAACAAACAATCATTTGTAGATTGCTGTGGTATAAGAGGAATAGAACATTTCTGGACATGCTGTTATCGTAAAATACTAAACCGCTTCACATCGGGCTGCATCACCCTGTTCTATAATAGACATCTTGAAGTGTTTTATTTCACATGTAAAACGAGTGACTGAATAATAAACTGGGGCTTTAATAGGGTGAAGAAATCTTTGTATAATGTGATTAAAATAGATAGAGAACATTATAATGTTATCTGGAGTATAAAAACTACAGGTAAACTACAACTTTGTTTAATCACTGTCACTTATGTGTATCTATAAATGATTTTTGTCTCTACAAGTTGATGAACCAAAAAATACTGGTTTAGTACCAGTGTAATTTGGCAGTGTAATCCTGTTTGGGTGTATGAATGAGTCTTCACAAACGTAGAAATCTTTATTTAGATCTCAATTCGTTCACTCCCAAATATGCTACAGCCTTGAAATAGTTAATGGGATCTGGAATGGAAAAAAGAAATTGGATGCTGAAGCATCTTTTAACTCAGAATTGAAGGAAGCTTTGATGTGTCCTCTGAAGTAAAGATAAAGAAATACTTGGCTTGAATTAATCTGACACACCATTCTGGAGCCCAAGCATACATTTAATATATTGTATATACAATACAGTATGTTGTATTATACCACAGCACTGGTGAATGCTCAATTCTGATTGGTCAGAAAGTGTTGATTAATTTTCTGTCACAGCAGCTCAATAGTTAAGGTGCAAGTAGTTATAGTAACAACTTATACATTACAGCTTGTACAGTGGATGCTCCACACAAAGAGATTAGAAAAGCGTGTTATTGCTGATAAAGTGATGTTCTCCGTAAAGAGATGATTATTTGGCATGCTTGGAAAAAGCTATCATTTAAGCTATTGTGTTTTTTTTTTTTAAGACACGGGAAGTCTTCAGGATGGAGAGCTTTGCCCTTTAGTGGCTTCTAAGTAACATGACAAGCTTATTATTTTCTGTTTATTAACTTCAAGAGAGAGAAAAGGGGAGACTGGTGAGGACATTCCATATCATTATGTGTAACTTTTTTTTAAAGGGAATTGAGATTGTTATTTATATTTTAATTATCATCACCATTCCATTTCTTCTTTAATACATGAGAGAGACAAAGAAAAGAAAAGAAAAGAAAAGGGAAAGACAGAAAAGAAGTGGAAAATTAAAAGTAACTATAAATGGATTTAAAATAATATATGGTAGTAGAATAATGATTGTAATACCTGGGCACTAGCACAGGCAGCACAGGCACTAGCACACTAGCACATCACACCAGTTCTTAAGTTTAACCATCTAACAGAAAACATTATTGGAAAATCCAGCATGACTGTCTAAACATCCATCCATCCATACCGCATATCCATGCCCATCTGGGTCAAGCTGGAGCCAATCCCAACATCTTCGAGAGAGAGTGGACTGGCAGGTCGCCAGTCCATCACAGGGCCAACACAGACAAACAACCACACACGCTCACATTCACACCTATGGTCAATTTAGAGTAGCCAGTTGACCTAATGTACTTCCTTGTTGACCTGCATGTATTTGGACTGTGGGAGGAAACCGGAGCACCCGGAGGAAACCCACGCATGCACGTGGAGAACATGCAAACTCCGCACAGAAAGGCACCCTGGGTGACACGGGGATCGAACCCAGGACCTTCTTGCTGTGAGGCGACAGTGCTAACCACCGCACCACTGCACCAACATTTTGTTTTTATTTTGTTTTTTATTTATTGTTATGTTTAGACATAACAATAAATAAAAACAAAATAATAAATGGTTAGTTTCACAACATTATCAGAACTCTCACATAACTTTCCCAGTTGCATAGATATTGCTATGAAAATTTTAATGCTGGCAACAATTTTAATGTTTAGAATTAATTGTAAAAATGATTAAATTTACAAACCTTATATAAAACTGTACTGAGAAAATACATAAAAGTCGACAGAAGGAATTTTCTTTGAACCAAAAGTTCCTGGAACTTTCATTTTCAGAAAAACCTTTTTTTCTCCTTATCTCACACTGTTTACTGATTAGTTCATTCAAACTTTAGCAGAAAACTCTTTGTTGAGTTCCATGTAGAAGCTTTAAGGGTTCCCAGAAGGACAACAGAAGAAACTTTAAAGGTTCTAGATTTAACCTTTTTTCTAAGAAAGAATGTTTTGAGTTTTTTTCCACCCAACTTCATTCAGATATCAGTCATCATTCACTCATTCAGTCATCATCATTCATTTAGCCAGTAGCCATCTACCATCAGGTTTTAGGGAGGTAGGCGTTAACTGGAGATTCTCGGAGGAAACCCATGCACGGAGATCATCTGAAAAGCAACACAGACAGTAACCTGAACTCGTGACCTCAACTTGTACAGGCTTTAAATGTACATATACACATTTGCAGGAGAGAGAGAGAGAGAGAGAGAGAGAGAGAGAGAGAGAGAGAGAGAGAGGGGTTGCCTCTGGGGCTAAATGCACTTTACGACTTTCAACTTGCAGGAAGGAGAAAACATCTCCCAGTCTAAAACAAAAAGACTCTTTCAATAATCCATGATAATCACAGGGTATAAAACAGCCTAGCATAATGCTGATGTCATGCTTTTACAGTGGAAGAATTGAAGCATTGGGTTTTCCTTTTCTCTCTTCCTTCTCATCAGAAAAAAATGTGGACTGGTTTATTCCAGATGCTCCCCCTTTCCCACATGTATGCGAGTCCCATTGGAGATGGGGTATAGTTAATCACTCAAAGCATAAATGGTGTGAGTGTGGCGCCATGGCATCACTACCCATTTCCCCACAGCTTTTTTTGGTGAGCTGAACTGACAGAAAAGGAAAAGTTTATTAAAATTATATATGATTCTAGAATATACATATAGCCAAAGTGGGGGAAAAAATTGCAAGAGCTTATATCTTTGATGCTTATCTTCTTTACTGCCTTACATGTCTGTACAGATGCAGATAATGCATGCAAAAATGTCTTAAGCTGAATGTTGTTTAATTCTTCAGGAGGTTGATTGAAAGGAAAAGATGGATGAAAGCTGGCCCCAAGCAGGTTATCTTAACTGATGCCTGAGTAATGACAGCCTAGTCTAGTGTTATTTATACATTTCTGCCCAGTTGCTGTTCCTACATGTTAAACATGTTTGCTTTCCTTTCTCAGCTTGAAGCTTGCAGTAGGCTTCTACTTTCCATTGCAGATCTGCAGTGAAGTTTTCCGAGTTATTCGGCATGAAATTACTTCAGCTCTTTATAAATTGACCTGAAAATAAGCATTCTTGTTTTGTTTTGCTCAAGCTGCCACCTGATTGACCATTCTCTGGTTTTGACATGTGAGATGCATGTTGCAAAATCCGTGTTTTGTAATGCTGGGAGCATGGCAGGACTCTTCATCCCTTCAGGTTGGTTTCTACTTAGCAAAAAGACAGAATTTTGCTAAAAACATACATGTCCCCCATTACTGCTGATTAGCCAATATTCTGTGGTAAATGAAAAATACATGAATAACCACAACATTGTTAAATTATTGATTGTTCAGAATTTTCTGTAACAGCAGCTCTGACAGTAGTGATAGCTATTATTCAAATCACAGTTTTACATTAATTCACTCACTTTAATATGTTATTGTTTCTATGTTAACAGCTCATTCACAGGGATGGTGAATGTAGCACAAAATCCAAGGCTAATGGTAAACAGATCAACAACTTGCTCTTATTTAGCATAGAAAACATAGAATCATTAATATGGTGAATGTGGGTTTCCTCCAGGTGCTCTGGTTTCCTCACACAGTCCAAAGACATGCAGATTAGGTCAACTGGCTACTCTAAATTGCCCATAGGTGTGAATGCAAGCGTGTGTGGTTGTTTGTCTGTGTTGGCCCTGTGGTGGACTGGCGACCTGCCCAGGGTGTACCCCGCCTCTCGCCCGGGATTGGCTCCAGCTTCCCCGCGACCCAGACGGATAAAGCGGTACAGATAATGGATGGATGGAATAACAATTGTGGCAACAGAAACTCCTCTTCACTTACAGCCACATCACACCACCCCATCTTTGATTATTTTTCTATAATTACCCTTTAGTACTTTTTTCCTTAATTATGCACTTTCTTAAAAATAGCATTTTACCAGTCTCAGCCCAATATAACTACAATTTACATTGAAATATACAGTAATCTTTAAAAATATTTCAAAATCATATTATTTTTGTATTACTGCATGAATCCATTTAATATCTCATGCTCGAAACATTATTTTTCATGAAATGTCTGTTATATTGTACGAGAAATGTACCCTTTATCATCCCACAACACTTATTCAACCCTATAACCAGAACACATGCACCCCAATAAAGTTTTTGGAATTCTCACAAGTTCAGAAGTTACATCAAACTGTATATAGTACTTTATAGTAGATTCAAGGGCTAAATGGCACTCCAGTTGTAGATTCACCCACAGACTTATTGATGTACAATTTTTTTTTTTTACATGTAAAGGGTTAATGATGAAACACTACAGCATCACACCCTACATTTATCCATAATGAAGAAACCATCTGTAGTTTCCTGGTGTTTGATGTGGCCTCATGTTACAAATATCGGAAAATTGGGAAAATGCAAGAAAATATATTAGTTATTTAGTCTTTGTGAAAACTAACACTGCTTACACTTCATTAGTTGTTAATTTTAGTTAATATTTACTAAAGAAGACATTGATTGTGACCAGGTGCGATGGTATGCTTTAAAAACCACTGCATTAATTTATCTTCAGTCACCACAGAGACCATTTTGCAAATGTCTTTCACTAAGTTTAGTATTTATTGATTGAAAGAAAAGTAAAAAAAAATTGTAAGGCACATTGAAAAATATAAAAATTCATGATAATGCACACTTTTTTCACTTCTGCACTAAGTTCATAGCCATATGCCGTTCTCAAAAGACAAAGATGCGCAATAATCATGTTAATTGTGTGTGTCTATTGTAAACACTGTTTGCACTTTCAGATTGCCTTTACATAGGATAAATGAGGCAAATACTATAGTGCCACGACCTGCATTTAACCATAATTAAGAAATCAACAGTGTGATTTACTGTTTTAGATGTGGTCTTCTTGTACAAATAACTAGAAACAAATAGAGACGATGAAAGCAAAAACAAAGTGCAAACTCCAGTATTTACTCAGGTCCATGACACATTACTTGAGCCTCATCCCCTCCTAAATAAACATGCAAGTGTTTAAGCACTCTTTCTTTTACTGCACCAATAAAGGGAGGACCTGTCACACCCAAATATACAGACCTGATATACAGTTGGCATGTGTTAAAATAAACCAGTTGCAACCTACATGCATTCACCAACAATCCACTAATTTACACTAAATCTGAGTTTGAATTATTGCTTTTTCATTTATAGATTTCTCACATTTTTTCCAAGTGTTAATTCTTCACATGTTGGCCATGTGCTTTTACCTTTCACATGTGATTTTCTCATATTGTTAATTTAATTCCGCATGTTATTTTTTCATATGAATGACGAAAGGCTTTATATTTTTCATGTGATTATCTCACATTAATTCATTTTCACATATTAATTTTTTCACATGTAGGGAATGCTGTGTTAGGTGATATAACTTTAAAATAAGATCACATTTATTCACGTGATGTCACATGTTTACCCAAATGTGTAATTTCCGTGAATAATTTGGTAAAATACACCATAACATTATTTTCACATCATGTGAAAAACATAATCACATGTGGGATACATGGGATATTTTCTGTAAAAGGAACTCATCAGTCAAATTTGTGTCTAAAATGAGTAGGTATGATTTTCTGACTCTTTGCAGATGCTGTTTCCTTTTATTGTAATGATTTGTCTCGGCTGCACAATTTCTGTGACGCAATCTCTTACTTTAGTTCATCCCCCTGTTGGAAAATTTAATCTGTTTATGTCTCATTCGAATGATGGGAATTCCATCTCTTTTCAGGGAGTCAGATAAGAACCAAGTCCTAAAAGACTTTTGTGCATATTTTTTGTAACCGGCCAAAGTTAATCTTCTAGAATTCTAGAAATTCCTTTTTCCCCAGATACTGGTTAGAATTTTCATTAAAATCCTTCTCCGTCATTAGAATTTGAAAATAAAAAACATTAATAAATACTTATAATTATTATATTATATTATTATACTTTGCATTAATAAAGTCTGTTTAAATAAATGTAAAACTAAATGTCTAAGCATTTCTGTATTACTATCCTAGTGTCTGTGATTATCCTTCATAAATATATAGATTCAGACAATTATACTGTACCTCTCCTGATATTCATCTCCTTAATACACCACACTAAATAAAAGATTAGGCTATAACAAACAATAATGCAGTCTGACCATTATGCTGTTTTTCTCTCACACAGATCGCAATCAAATACACTGTATTTCTGTATTTGTATATTTGTACTGTATTTCATTAAAAAAACTACAGAATCATTAACACAGAATAAGAAAATTTCTTAGCAAAAGCATCACATATACATATTACAGCTCTTCAGAAATTCAGCTCCTGGCATTCACCTAAAAGAGCTGATTCGTTTGCGATCAACACATCACTACCTTGTTTAGAGGAATAGCTACTCAAGTATACAAGTACACATTGATCAATTGTTTCAAAAATAAGTAATTGTCTCATGATATTTTTGTTTTCAAGCATGGGATTTTGAGGGGCACATTTTCTACCAACTGCATATTTGCAGGCCAACATTCCACAAAAGAAATTGCCCATTTCTTGTTTTCCATTTTTCACCCAAAGAATGCGCTACTGCTCTACAATGTTTTCTTGAAATTGTGAATGAGGTACTACTTATATCTCTATACTTAAAGTCTCATGTATGCATATTTCATCATCCATCATCTATTGAAGATGGTTCTTACTTTACCTCGTAAATCTTGCTCTCTCTTTCCAACATTGTTTCTTTCTTCTTTATGAAAGTAGTATATCATTCTTCACATCTTTTTTGGTATAATGAGGGTGAAGATTGAGTGGCTATATTTGAGCTTGATGCTGATGTGTTAAACTGTACTGTACAATGGAAGTGTTCATTCTCGCACAAAGACACTCTGTGATAAAGCACAAGGCTTCCTGGAAAATTTCATATGCTGTGGGGTTAAACCTTTAATAAATACACTGGGTTTTTTTTGTTGTTTTTTTGTTGTCTGTGCAGCCAAAAAACATCTATAGAACATTATAATATTGTTATAATTGAACTATGTTCACACTGCAAGTAAAATAATTAACTTGCTACATAATTATATTCCAGTCATTATTCTGGATCAGAGAATTCAAGAATTTTATACTAGGCTTTGATCTATGAACTATTATGTTTTGTCATGTAACAATAATATTTAGGGGCAGTGGTAACTAAGTGATTAAAGCGTAGGACTACTGATCGGAAGGATGTGAATTGAAATCCTAGCACTACCAATCTGCCATTGCTGAACCCTTGAGCATGGCCCTTAACCCTCACCTACTGAGTTGTATAAATTGAGATAAATGAAAGTAACTTTGGATAAGGGGGTCTGCCAAATGCCATAAAAGTAAAGGTATTCCACAGTGCTATTCAGCTCTTGAATCTGATTGTTCAAAAGGTTTTGATTAATTTAATACAACAGTAGCTGTAATGACACATAATCTAAGTTGAATATTAAATGGATTTGTTATATACCAAAGAAATATATATGACTATTGACATGGTGTAACTTTCTGTAAGAAGACATTTATTTAACATTTATGGAAGGAGTCTTCAGTGTCAGCACCTTTTTTTCAAGACGGAATCTTCACGACATAGGAAGATTGTTTTTTAAGAGAAAAACGTTAACAGAGAAAAATGAGACACTGGTGTGTTACTGTAACATGAGTAACTTAATATAGTCCCCTCCAAAATTATTGGAACAGCGACACAATTTTCATACTTTTGCCTCTGTACAGCCCCACAATGGATTTGAAAAGAAGTCATCATGGCCATTCTTTTACACAGTCCCTCCATTTTCACAGGCTCAAAAGTAACGGAACAGTTGACTGATATGCAGTTTCATGGCAAGTTCAGGTCTGTGTCCTCATTATTTTTTGATAAATTAAGGAGATAAAAGGTCTGGCACTGATTCCAAGTGTTCCATATGCATTCCATATGCAGTCCAGAAGTTATTTATTAGGCTGAAAAAATAAACCCCCAAAGCAGACCTATCAGACAAATAGCAGAAACCTTAGGATTGGCCAATTTGGTACATTCTTAAAAAGAAGGAATGAGAGCTTCTCAACACCAGCTCAGCAACATCATTAACCATTAAAACCATTAAATCACATGATTATGGCATACCTTTAACCAAGCAAGGTATGAATTATTCCTCTGCATTTAACCCATCCAAGCAGTGAACACACAAGTGAGATGTGCACACATACCCAGAGCAGTGGGCAGCTCTATGCTGCAGCCCTGAGAGCAGTTGGGGGTTAGGTGCCTTGCTCAAGGGCACTTCAGCCATGGATGCAGAGGATGCTGAAAGTTCTGTTCTTTCACTCCACCCACACATTCTCCCTACCTTATGGTCCCAAAACCGTATCTCTAACCTATAGGCCACGCCTGCCCCAATAATTGTACTTATGGCTTGACCAGGCCAGGATACGAACCCCGGACCTCTGGCTTCTAAGGAACCTGCGTTAGCCCACTGAGCTATTGCTATTAATTCCACCAAAAGACATGGAAGACCACGGAAGACAACAAAAGTGAATGATCATTGGATTCTTTCTTTGGTAAACAAACCAAAAAAAATAAAAAACCCTTCACAACATCTAGCCAAGTCAAAAATAATCTTGAGGAGGCAGGAGTATCATTGTCAAAGTCTATAATCAAGAGACATCTACATAAATGTAAATACAGAGGGTTTATCTCAAAATGCAAAACACTGGTTACACTCAATAACAGAAAGGCCAGTTTAGCCTTTGCTAGAAAGCCTGCCCAGTTCTGGAACAAGATTCTTTGGACAGAAATCAGAAAATTGCAACTGAACTTGTCAAGGAGTAAAAACTCAAACCCAAATCTAACCCAACTCTAACTCTAATGTGGCTTTAGAGGATACAGCCATGTTCACAGCCTAGTGAAAATATTTATTAATTCTCAAAAAAAAAAAAAAAAAAGCTAAAAAGCTCCAAAGCTAAATAGAGAATAATGCAGATGAGGCTCAACAAGAAACCTGGGTAAATGAATAGGCACCATTCAAAGGCTGCATGCATTATTTAACATTTTTGTAATGTCATCAAATAGACATCTCACCGAAGGTAATTTGCATTATGTTCAAAATACAAAACTACCTGCCTAATATTGTATAGTTGCCCTTTTGCTGTCAAAACAGTTCAGGCTCATTGAGACATGGCTTTTGATTAATAATGGATTTATATTTAATATATTTATTTATTCTATGTTTTCTATGTGCATGTTTTTAGGCAGACAGAAATGAATTCAAAAATAAAAATCTGTGTAGCTATTTGTAAATTTTAAATTAGTTTATATTGGTGTCATAAGGACAGCTGAGTTACTACTCTCATCGCTTTACTGTTACTTTAATATGTATTGATATTTCTGTTAATAATATGTATATCTATTGATGTGTTTCTCTTGTTTTTGTTGCTACAGTTATTTTTCTGCTGCTTTGGCAACATTGTACACCATACAGTCATGCCATTCAAACTAAATTAAATTGAATTGAAACTGTAATTTGTTATTATTTGCATGGCAATTAACAACCAGCCAAAATTCCATAACCGTAGCATTGCATAACTGTAGAAATGTACTCCGCAGGAAAAGTAAGGTCATGGGAACATGAGGTGGCTGAGATGCGGTGTGAAACAAATTATCGTCTTTAACCCAGACCTCTTAAGTAGCATTTATTCTGTGAGACCTGTAATCAAGGCAACCGCTGGACATCCACATGTCCCACAGAACGACTGTATGCTAAATGGCCAGCACCATGGTTTAATGGGGAAAGGGGAGACTCTTAAGTTCATTGAGATAGATGATATATTGAGATAAAAAGGTTTTTTTCTTTTTAACTATGTAACTGTCTTTTATGGACTGCAGGCTGCCAGTTCCACTGTAATACCCCTCTGGTTTGTAAAAAAACAAAACAAAAAGAAAAGTAGTAAAAAAGAGCTGTCTGCTAAGAAATGTCTTAGATTTTTGGATTTGCATTCAAAGAAAAGTATGCTCAATACTTTCTGTGCTTTTTCTCCTCCTTTTTGACCAAACCCTCCCCCTCTTGTCTGGATCTGCTCGGGATCTGTTGGCTTGGACATATCTTATGTCATATCTCTGCTGCTTGTGGTGGGTGAAAGGGAAGGGAAGGGAGGAGAAGAGAAGGAGCTGAGAGATTTTAACTTATATGCAGTTAAAAAAAATTTAATCAGATCAGCTTTTTGCTTACTTGGACATCTCGTTAGTGAAGCCAACAGACTTCACTTTGGGAGGAAATTTGTGTAGTTGCTGAACACAATCGCCTTTTACACCCCCACATTTTCCTCATCTCATCTTTAACACTTTAACACTATTTAAATTGATAGTGCTCAACATTGTATCTTGGTTGAACAAGGACAACATAACCAAAAAATAAAATTTTCAGAAAATCATTGTTTGGTAAGTTAGCCAGTAGATTTCTCTGTTGTTCTCCACTATTGTCTTTCTTAGCCTTTGTCTCTCTCACTCAGATACACACCCTTTTCAGAAGCAGCTGGAAACCACTAAAATGTACAGTGTGCTTCTGCAGAGAGACATGTGTTCATCTTATCAAACTGCATTTCTTGCATTAGAGAGCCCCCTGGTGAAATCTGAATCTATTACAATGTATTCAATGCAACAAAGTACCTATTAGTAAAATTTAGTATATATTATACTATATACTACAGAGTATTATGCCCTGGAAATTCAATTGGATAACTATACTGGTCCCGGAGTGTAGAAATAAGTGGGGAAATTCAGCTTTTTATATTTATGTCAATTGGATTTTGTCAAAACAATATAATACATGATTCAGTGAGACTTTCAATTATTTCAATTAGTCTTTTTTTATTGTACTCTTAACCAGTTCGTTTTGGCATTAATTCAGTCATACATTCATTCGTTATTCATTCATTTATTACATTAGCTGTAAGTTGTTTTTCTCTTAATTCTTTCATTTTCTATAATTATAGGAGATGTATTTAATTTCATGGGATTGCATTGTATACTTTAAAATTTTTTATTTTAAGATACAGTAGGCTGTTCACTTGATTTCCTATATATTCCAGAGAACTTATTTTTATTTTTTGGGGGGCAAAAAGCTTTCGCTATTGCAATATTCTGACTTTTTTTGCAATTGGCAGTTATTTACTAGCATTTTAATGCATATGTTTGTCTTGAGGTCATGTTTATAATTAATTTTCTTTTCTTAGTTTTTAATTGATGGCACCTCTACAAATGGCTGCAGAAAACATAAAACACGTTCAATAATGGTGAGCCATAAATACAGTATATAACAAATGCCAGAATTGTATTATTGCAAATAATATATTAATGTTTTGACTATTTTTTTTCCCTAGAACTTAAAAAGGATCCCAATAATGCAAATGAAATTGTCTTAACATCAGAAAATTTCTTTTTCTAGTCAGTCCTTTAAGTCATACACTTTCATCTAGAAATCACAATATAGTGAAAATCATATTTTTATATAGCTTATAATATATTTGAATATCAGTCAATATCTAAAATTTAAACATTGATATCTAATTAACCACTATAACAGTAACAGCTCTGTGGCTCGTCATTGTAACACCACCTTTTTTAAAGCTTGAGTTTTTTTTTAAATGCCTTGTTTAGGCATTTATTCAGAATAATTCAATATATACACAACCAGTCAAAAGTTTGGACACACCTTCTAATTCAATGTTTTTCTTTATTGTTATGACTTTAAAAGAGACTGGATAATGATGGACTGTTGTTTCTCTTTA
>JAQQZR010000035.1:23333094-23410535 GCA_030068235.1 Notoglanidium macrostoma | reverse complement strand
ATGAGAATATGGAACTGTTGCTGAAGCACGTCCAGTATTCCAGGTACAACTGGAATATCTGTGGAGATCTTAAAGTCACGACTCTGTTACTAGGACTGCCGCTCGGCTATACAAAGTACCGTTGTGTCATCTGTGAATGGGACAGCCATGCCAAAGAGTCACACTATTCTTGACAGAATTTGCCACTCCGTAAAAAGTTAGTTCCATGACAGAAAAATGTGGCACATGAATCACTTGTCGACTTGGCAAAGAAATTTTTGCCTCCTCTTCACATAAAACTGGGACTCATGAAGAATTTCGTGAAAGCACTGAACAAGGAAGACAAAGGTTTTCATTGTTTAAGACAGATGTTCCCAAGAATAACTGGCACCAAGATCAAAGAGGGCATTTTTTTGTTGGCCCCCAGATCAGACATGTTATGAGTGACAAGCGGTTTGAAAATCTGTTAGTTGGGCCAGAAAAAATTGCCTGGAAAGCCGTCAAAGACGTTGTTGACAACTCTCTGGGCAATTACAGAGCCCCAAACTACATTCAGCTGGTAGACAAACTTCTCAAAGCATACAAGACAATGAAGTGCAACATGTTACTCAAGATTCATTTCCTCCACTCACACTTGGACTTCTTCCCCGCAAATCTCGGTGCTGTCAGTGACGAACACGGTGAAAGGCTTCACCAGGACATTGCTACGATGGAGAAATGATACCAGGGCGACTGGACTCCGTCAATGCTTGCTGACTGCTGTTGGACACTGCAACGTGATGCGCCAGACACTGAATACAAAAGAAATTCAGGAGCAAAACACTTTTAATTCTGTTGAATTTAATAGCTTATGCGAATCATAAACGTGACTAAATATGTTAATGTCAGTAAACATATAAATGTCAATTTCTCAGAATTCCTACGTGATGCAGTAAAACCAAAACTATATTTGTGCAACCCAGTACGTACCTGTCACAATCAGCAACAACTTTTCAGGAAGCAAGATTTATTGTTTATTTATTATTATTTATCAAAAAATTGTTGTGCAGTGTAATTAAACATGGTTAGCATTTGACAAATTCCTGTGTTATAAGAGGAATAAAATGTATCAAGACATGCTCTTATAGGAAAGTAATTCAATTTGGGGTGGTAATGCTGGGTCATGTCAGGCCACATCACACCACACTGTTGGTTATTCTTATATCTAATGGGACCTATTGTGTTTCATCACTTATTTGTTACTCCAATGGAACCAATAATAATATATTATTATTAACATATAACAAAAGAAGTATTTTAAAATTGATAATTATTTCGGGACAGCATAGTGTCATAGTGGTTAGCACTGTCGCCTCACAGCGAGAAAGTCCTGCGTTTGATCCCCGGGTCAACCAGGGATACTTTTCTAAGTGGAGTTTGCATGTTCTTTCTGATATGCATGGGTGTTCTCTGGGTATTCCAGTTTCCTCCCACAGCCCAAAAACATGCGGATTAGGTCAAGTGGCCTACATTGCCCTTAGGTGTGAATGTGAGTGTGAATAGTTGTTTGTTGATGTGTTAGCCCATTGATGGATTGGCAACCTGTCCAGGGTATACCCCGCCTTTCAACTAAAGTCAGCTGGGATTGGCTTCAGTTTCCCTGTGACCCACAATGGATGAACAGTACAGAAAATGAATGAATAATTATTTGGGTATAGATATCATGGCTGTAAAGGCCATTTTTATGTGAATAAACTATTAAAACAATAATGAAATACAACACTAAAGATTTATGGTGCTGAAATCATGCTTTATTAAATCAAAAATTCATAAAACTCAAGGAGGCAGAATATATAGGTAATTCTACATATATTAATTGCTATTGAATCAAAGTGCAGGGTATTGCATTCATGTGTTTTATGTTTTCTTTGCACAGCAGATGTAGTTACTGTGGTACACTGCTTGATGATTACCCTGACAAGGTGAGATCCTAAAGCTAACACACACACTAACACAAAAACACACAATATAACCTAGCATTCCTCCAAGAGGTGGCACAGATTCTGCAAAGGAGTATCTGAATTGATATAGAAATTAATGGCCAGGTGATGTTGCTTTCATAAGATCAAATTCAGACAGTCCTTTGGCAGAACATGAGCACATATCATCATCAGCTCAAAATGCAGGCCGCTCGCACTTTGAGCATGTCATTAAAATGGTGATATGATATAGTCAGTCTGAACATAAGACCTAGTCATGCTACTTATGTGAGGGTGAGACACAAACAGCATTCAAGGTCTTATGGTCAAGCTATAAATTCATCTGAGTACTGAAATACTATATGCACAGATGTACAGTGCATAGCTTTGTCCCTTTGATTTAGTAGAACTTCAACAGGGAGCCTCTCTACCTGCTGAGGCAATCTTAAGACTTCAACATATTGTTGAGGCACATAATTTTGTTTCGGGTTTCACAGGGTATTCGTTCCATGAGAAACTTTCTCCTGTTAAACATTTCGTTCTATTTGTTTAAGTTATTATTGTCATAAATAACAATTCATACATTTTCCATAACCGTTAAATTCGGCTATATACATTATGTACATGTCACAGAAAAATGGTTCAAAAAGTCATAATTACCTAATATGGCACATTTCATAACAACTTTAGACTTTAGTCTAGTTTGGCATAAATTAATGTCAAGTTTGGTATAAAAATAGTTCATATTTACAGAACAGAGATCCAGGTCTTTATCTAGAACAGTATTTTTCTTATTCATTCAATAAATAAAATATATTGAAGAAAGGAAAAGGGGGTATGGACTGGATTCATATATATTTTTTCACATAGATCTAATGCTGACGTTGACGATAGCAGTATCAGAGCCAAACTCATTTGAAAGTTTGAGGGTGTATGCTCCAGCATCATTTTCTTTTATGCCACTAATGGTAAGTATGGTATTGTCCTCAGTGGTCTCAATCTGGAACCTTTCACTCTCTTCCCGGGACAGTATCCTCCCTGAATGGGACCACTCAACATTTGGCACTGGGTCTCCAGTGAAAGCACAGGCCACAGTCAGAACCTTGCCGGACTCTATGCTAATATCCTTGGGAGCAGCTTCAATTTTAGGTGGTACACCTGTTTAATAAAAATGAGCAACAGATTACATGAAGGCTGTTAATGCCATAATTCTAATTCTAGTGCCACAATACTGTATGTGGTATCAACAAACTAAATCAACACTTGTTTCCTCACCTTTGCACTTGTAAGAAATGGATCTGAGGGAAGACCCCGCAACATGTGCATGACTAGACATTTCCATCATGCTGTGTGAACCCATGGCTACCATAGTTTCAGATGTCATTGAGGTCATGCTAGTTGCTGACATGCTTTGAAATTTAATCTGAGCCATGCTGGAGCTGCTGCTTGTTGTTTCCTGTATTGTTGAAGCCATGTGCAATGCAGAGCTGCTACTTTGTATGCTTGCAGCATCTGAGCTTTTCTTCAGTACTATCAATTTGACAGGTTCTTCAACTAGAGCTGTGAGAGTATAGCAAATAATGACCAGGTCATTCACCCAACTTTCCAGGCCAAAGGAGAGTTTCACCCAAAATGCATGCTTTGCACTGTGGATTTTGGATGAACACCTTCTTTGCGATTACTTAGTCTCATATATAGGCTTATGCTTTTTAAAATATATACATACATATGTACAGTATTATGCATGCAAACGGTAATACTGTACCATAGTCCAGATATTGGCTTAATTTGCTAACTTAAATATATAAAGGTATGACAAAGTAATACTTCAATAGATACAGTTCGGTATTAAAGTGTCATAACTGCATGAAGAGGGTTTGTGTTGACTTAACTGCATCATTTACATACACAAATTTCACAAGGATGTGCAATACACGATGCTGTGAGTAAAAGTGTCACAAGAAGATAAAACTTACTAAGAACATTGAGAGATGCTGTTGCGGAGCACTGTCCAAATTGGTTCTTGGCCTTCACTGTGTATTTGCCGCTGTCCTCAACAGTGGCATTCTGAATCTCCAGTTTGTACACATTCTTAGAGCGGCTCAGTTTCATATTTGATGCAACGGATAACTATGAAATTGGAGGAATTCAAAATAATTAAATTTTGATGTCACTTTAGTTTCATTAAGCATGTTAAATTCAAATTAAAATATAACCATCTCAGAATTTGTTTGATTATTGATGATTCAGGCTACTCACCACTTCATTGTCCTTGAGCCATTCAATTTCGGGGGTAGGCTCACCCATTATTTCACAGGAGAATATGACATCCTGTCCTTCATTTATGTTTTGGGAGTGTGGTTGCACTAGGAAGCTTGGTGCATTGGATAATTTTTCACTGACTGTTGTACCAAACTGGCACTTGACCACTCCCTGTTCAGTTTTTGCCTCACATGTGACTATTCCTCTATCATGGGAGCTTACACTCTTAATGGTCAAAGTGTGGTAATTTCCAGAAATACCATATCTATATTGCTCTGAATTGATCAGTTCCACTCCATTCAGAATCCATTTTACATCAGAAGCCCCAGGGATATTTGCTTTCAGTGTGATAGACTGACCCTCAGTCATTGTTATTTGTGTTTGCAAAGCCTTTATTTCTGAAAAGGACTGGACCTTCTCCTGAATGATCTCCTTTCTGACAAGTTCTTCAGTTAGTTCTGCTTTTGTTTCTACAGCAAATGCTGTTGATTTTCTTGATTCTGAAAGAGCAAAACAATTTTTATTATAATATTAAGTTGCACTTACACCAAATTAATCATTTTCAGCCATCCCAGTATTGTTTTGAGGGATAATCGCACCTTTAACAGTTACAGTGCATCTAGTAGTAACTGATCCATCACTATTTTTTGCAATGCATTCATAAACACCACTATCAGAAACATCAGCATCATAGACTTCAAGATGTGCAGAACCACGTTCCTCAAATATTTCATATTTTCCACCCTGTGACACACTCTGAAATGAGAATATTCACCATTATTATTTTTTTCTGATTGGTTTGAAGTGTATTATATTTTATATTTAATTTTAAACAAGTAATATTTCACTGTCAACATGCAATATAATTACCTTCCCATCTTTCATCCAAGAAATGACTGGTTTAGGCACACCAGTAACTTTTACTGTCAGCTTGATAATTGTATCTGACAAAGTAGAGATATCATTCAACCCTGCTGAAAAGCTAGGCTTGGTTGTTTTCTCTTTTGGAACTGGTGACTTTGCTGAGAGTGGTGACTTTACTCTTTGTGGTGACCTAATTGGTTCAGGTGACTTGATTCTTGGTGGGGATTTTATCCCTGCAGGTGACTTTAGACGAGGAGACTCTGGAGACTTCACTCTTGGCGGAGAAGCCAAAACTTTTTGCACAGGTGTTGGTTTGCGAACAGTCAGGGTAAATTCTGCTTCTTGTTTTCCCTCAGAGTTCTCCACAACCAATGTGTAGTTTCCTTCATCTGAAATTTCAACTTGTGAGATCTCAAATGTAGATTTATATTCTGTTGTTGTTACATGATGACGGTGAGATGACACAATAGCTTGTCCCTTCCTTAACCAAGTTACACTGGGTGCTGGTTCACCATCCACATCACAAGTAAATTTTGCTGATTCTCCCTCAGAAACTGTGAGTGACTGTGGCTTCATCAGAATTGTAGCTGAAAGGGTTGGTTTCTTTGTCTCTACTGCAGCTTGCTCTACTGTTACTGTTTCTGTGATTTGATGCTTCATCTCAGATGATACATGCTCTTCATGAATAACAGTTTCTGTTGCGACTCTTTTGATATCTGATGTTTTGATTTCAGTTACTGCTTCTGAAACATGTGTTTCAGTGGTTGATGTTGCCTTTGATGATGACACATGATAAACATCTGTTCTTGTCATCTCAGGTATAAAAGGAGTTGGAGGCTCTTCATCTTTGCGTTGAGATGTATATGCAGAAAATCCACTTCCAGAAACTTCTAGAGTGGCATAGTCTGAGGCGTCTCCCTTTGCATTTGTGCAGGTGACACGGTATGTCCCACTATCTTCTTCTTGGCAGTCAATGATCTGGAGGGAAAGAACGCCACTCATGTTATACATCCGATACTTATTGCTTTCTTGAATGGGCTGGCCATTGTGGTACCACTGGATTTGTGCCTCTGGCTTAGATTGAACATTCAGTGTGAATTTTGTGTTTTGACCAACTGCCACGCGATGAGAGCGCATTCTTACAGTCACCCTTGGTGTATGGTCAAGACTAAATGGCTGTTGAGAAAATGTTTCAAACTTTGTTTCTGTTTTTAGAGCTTTCTTCATTGCTTCATAACGTTTCATGTAGTCAACCTTTATCGACAGGTCTTGAGTTGTCACTGCTTTCTCACTTGACACAATGCTTAAGGAGTGTGGATGTTTCTCTTCTGGACTTGGAAGTCTAATGCTTGCTTTTTTGTCCTCATCCACTGTAGGAGGCTTCGCAACCTTGGAGTGTGTCATCTTACTATAACCAGGTGGAAATGACACCACTGGTATGTCATATATATCAAATGTGTCTCCTTCAATCACTGCAGGCACTGAAATTTTTGTTTTCTCTTTTCTTGTGATTCTTGTTTTTTCTTCAAATTCCATGTGTTTCAGCTGGCTCTTGTAAGAAGTTATCCTTGTGGTGGTTGTGACTGGTCTGAGGAGCTCTTGGTCCTCCTTTTCTTCATACATTCTTTGCTTTTGCCTAGGAGGTCTATATGTTGCTTTATCATGTCTCTGACGTAGATCAATGTAGCTTGAGCCAGCCTCATACTTTGAAGGTATGCGGTAGGACTCATATGTGGGAACTTCATCTCCTTCTTTCTCACCATCATATGTGGTCCTCTTTGGTGATGAAGGCCGCAAAGCAGAGAGTTCAAAACGTACAGGACTTAGACTTGGTGGAGAAGCTGAGTAGCCTAATCTAAGTTCCTCTTCAAGTTTAAGTCTTTCCTCCTCAGTACTCTTCATTGAAAGGTATTCATTAATAGGCAGAAGCAGTTCCTCATCAGAAAGATCACCAAGTGAGTGCCTTCTTATTCTGTAGTATGCTTCCATTTCTGGAGAAGGTGTTCGTAGTCTTGCTGGTCTTACAGTTTCCAAGTCATCCTGTGAAACAGTTGGTATATGCCATTTTGGCTTGTACTGGTCTTTAATCCTTGGCAAGGGCACTTCATAAAATTGTTCCCACCTTGACAGTCGAATACGCTTAAGTCTTTTCTGAGGTATCTTTTCCATTGGCTCAGGGAACTCATATTGATCTCGTAGTTTTTTGTACCACTTCATATCAGATAATGGTTTAAAGTGCTTGATCTCCATGTCTTCCTCAAGAGCAGTTGGACCATAAAGACGAGGTGGAGGGACAACATATGGCATTCTCAATCTCTTTTCCTCTGCCCTTTTCTTTCTTTCTTCCTTTTCCTTTGCTTCTTCAGCTTCAGTCTTTATTTTTTTGGTGGTTACTGCTGGCTTGAACATAGTTGCAGCCTCCCTCAATGCCTCTTGTGCTACAGGAGTAAGTGGTATTATATCTGTACCAGCCAGAATCTGTGTTATTCGTACTTTCTTGTCAATCTGCTGTTGGTCTAGAGTTTGCTTCTTCCTCTTATCCTCCTCACTCTCCAAGTCCTTCTTGACATGTGTCACATGTTCAACCCTAACTGTGGCTTGGCAACTTGCAGAACCAGCAGAATTAGTGGCAGTTACTCTGTATGTACCAGAATCTTCTGGGAGAGTGTCTCTGATGTGTAAGACAAAGTAGTCCAAACCCTCATGAACAACTTCAATCTGTGGACCAAATGCCAAAGGTGTACCATCCTTCTCCCATTTCAGTGATGGCGATCCTGATACTCTTATCTCAAAGCGTAAGCTCTGGCCCTCTTTGCACTCCAAGTTTGCCAGTAGGCGCTTGAACATGGGTCTCAATGTGTTATCAGCAGGGGCAGGACGAGGAATCACTGTGAGACGAGCCTTACAGCTATCATCACCATACCTGTTGCGTGCCACCACGGTGTATTCAGCATCATCGTCAGAGTCAAGATTGTGAATAACTAACTGATATAGACCCTTGTCACATATAAAAGTATATTTCTTGTCATCATCTCCTGGGGAAATCTTCTGCCCAGATTTTAGCCACATTACTCGTGGTTCAGGGTGTACTGTGATGGTGACACCAAAGCGAACAGTTTCACCATAGTAAGCAGTGCGATTGTACAATGGAAGGGTGAATTCAGGAGGTCGTTGGAGAAGACGGGCTGTGTCTACTCTGCGTTTGACTTTCCTTACTACACGTGCAGTGAAGAAGCTACGATATTCTCTGACACCTTTAACAAAGAGCTCAGCAAATGCACTGTCTTCACCATATTCATTGACAACTTTGCATCTGTATGTTCCATCATCGGATCTATTGATACCCTTTATAGTTACTGTAGCAAGCCCCTCTTCATAGGTAATTTCACATTTGGCACTTTCCTCTAGTTGTCGAACTCCACAGTACCACGTAACCTCAGTACTGCTATCATAGTTGTCAATGTTGCAAATAAATTTGACATCATCACCTTCATCAGCAACACTATGTTTAATTTGCCCTGCCATTGGACCATGTTCAAATGGTGCAATCTTTGCTTTGGCAACTGTTACACCTCTCTGACTTCTGATAGCACCACCACTAGCAATACGAGCAGATGAGACAACAGTGTTCCATTCTTTTCTCATCATGGCTTGGTAGTATCTCTTGTGTCTTGTGATCTTGATTGACCTACTGCTGAGCTCCTCTGTGTTCATTGTCAGCCAAGGATGATTCAAAGCTTCAGCAGCTGTCATACGATGTTTTCGGTCTTTAGTAAGAAGTCGATCTATAAAGTCTAACGCCTCAACTCTTGCCTCATTAAAGGACTCATCATCAAAACTGTACTCAGCATTGGAGATGTTGTCAATCATTTGTTGATTAGTTTCAGCAATGAAAGGATTGAGTCCACTGAGTAGAACATATACTAGGACACCAACAGACCACATATCTGTGACAGTGCTGACCAACTCATTTTGATGAATTTCAGGTGCTGCATATTCAGCTGCTGTGTACTGAATCTTTATTTGTTCCCCAGGAGTGAGATGTCTAGCTTGTCCCAGTTCAATGATCTTGATAATAGTTCCCCTTCTTGTGGTGTATACTATATTCTCAGGCTTGATATCAAAATGGCCATAACTCTTGCTGTGTAGAAACTCCAGTGCTTCACACACCTGTCTGATGTAATTCACAATTACACGTTCATTGAACTCAAAGTTAGCTGTACCAATACGCTCAAATATATCAACACCAGATATAAATTCATATATAATAACTAGTTCTTCAGGACTGTCAAATGATTCATGGAGTTGCAGGAAGTTCTTATGACGTGCCACATTTAGAGTGGCAATTTCTTTCTTTATTATTGCTTGATCTGCACCTTTTACTTTAACAAATTTGGCAAAGAATGTCTTCTCAGAATTAATCTCAACACAACGATGAACAATGCCAAATTGCCCACGGCCAAGCTCTTCAGCGATCATATATTTGTTGTGTACATTTTTAACCTCTGAATGAGGAGCTTTACCCATAATGACAGGTCGGTTGTCATCAACTTCCTCATCATAGTTAAGAACTCTTGATTTATCTTCCTTTGTCACAACTGGTCCACTTGGGTCAGATGGTGCACTCTGGCCAAATTTGTTCTCTGCTATTATACGGAATTGGTAGCTTGTTTTTCCAAACAGGTTGGTGACAGTGTAATGAGGGTCACGTGACTGGGCAACACGGATCCATCTTTCTGCTGTAGTGGCACACTTCTCAATAATGTAGTTTCTAACTCTGCTTCCTCCATCACTGGCAGGTGCTACCCAATTAAGTGTAACAGAATCCCTAGACACATCACTGGCTTTGATACTGCGAGGTGGATCAGGGACATCTGCAACATCAAGTTCAACTGTTTGTTGGTCAATGCCAAATCTGTTCTTTGCACAGACAATATAGAAACCAGCATCCTTATGATCCACTCCATTAGGGAACACAAGAGCTGTGAATGATCTTGTGACGATTACTTGATAATACCCATTGTTATCAATAAGATCTTGTCCCTTCTGCCATGTGATAACTGGATCTGGTTTTCCACTGAATGGAATCTTGATGTTCACCACTTCACCACGAAGAGCACAGATGGCCTCTTTATCTTGTAGGTTCTTAGGCAAATGAATCTTTGCTGGTACTGAAAGAAATAGAAACACATTGTGTTTTTAAACCAAATTTTTTAAATTTTTATTTTAAATGTTAAGTAAACTAATAGCATAATTCAGTATCCAGTTTTTTGTAAACTTACTTTCAACATCAAGAGAAACTGTTGCAGAAATTGAGCCTCCCTGGTTTGTTGCTCTGATCTGATAGACAGTTGAATCATCCTCATCTGCATTAGTGATGACAAGTTGATGATAACCTCCCTTGAATTCCTGGATCTTGATTTTGATTCCATCTGCCTGAATTTCTTTGCCACGCTTGAACCATTTGATCACAGGTTTGGGTTGTCCTGTTATCTTGCAAACAAATGTTGCATTGCTTTTATATTTCACACTCATATTTCTGAGGTCTTCTTTAAAAGCTGGAGGATGTACTTCAATATCAGTTCTTGGAACAACAGGGTCTGACTCTTCACTGTATTCACTCTCTCCACCAAGATTACCACATTTCACGCGGAAAATATACTCCAGGCCTTCTGTAAGCCCCTTCACTGAATAAACTGTCTGATGAATCTCATCAGTTGTTACAGAAACCCATTCACCTTTCTTTTTTTCCTTCTTTTCAAGAGTGTAGCTTTTGATCTTGGATCCACCATCACTAAGAGGTGGTTTCCAAGAAACAACGCAAGAGGTCTTGGTCACTCCAGATATAACAGGTTTAAGTGGTGCACCTGGCTTATCTGTAAAACATTTTAGATATAAAAGGCAATTACCCAACATGTTTCACCATTTTAAATTTTTATTTTTACATTTTAATATTTCTTAGCTTACCTAATTGGCTCTTAATAAGAATAGCAGATGGAGTCACCAGTGGTTCACTGATGCCATAACGGTTTTGTGCTGAAATGCGGAATAAGTAACCTTCATTTTCCACTAGATTGGGAATGCGGCATGAAGTGCTTGTAACAGATGATGAGACAAGTTGCCACTCTGCACCTTCTTTGTCTTCATGCTTCTCCACAATGTAATTTGTTATCATTGATCCACCATCATCTTTTGATGCCTTCCAACTTATTATCAGAGAATTCTTCAATAAAGCCTCAACAACAATAGGCCCTTCTGGGATGTAAGGTTTATCTGGAAGGAAAAAGGTTACAGTTCAAATTACATAAGATTCTATAAGAATACATTTAATTTAATTTTATTATTTTTATAAAAAGTCCTCACCTAGGATTTCAAGTTGAGATACAGTATCTGCAGAACCAAAGTGGTTATTGATCCTGACTCTGTATTTTCCACCATTCACCCTGCGTTGGACATTCTTTAAAATCAAATGAGTGTAATGCTCAGTGTTCTCAATGATGACATTCTCAGACTGCTCAACAGGTTTGGCCCCATGAAGCCACATAATTTTGGGTTCAGGACGACCTATGTACACAGCGTGAATACGTACAGTTGTACCACATCCTGCAAAGATTTTGTCTTTTAATGGGACAGGGAATTGAGGTGCTGCTTCCAAAACTAAGGTTCCACTGGTTTCACATTCTCCAGCTTCATTTACAGCCTTGCATGTGTACAAGCCTTCATCTTCTTGCTGGTCTGTTGAGATGGTTAAAGTATGGTTACGGCCATCAGAAGTTGCAGCATATTTGCGTCCCTCTTTGATTTCCTTTCCAGCTTTGTACCATTTAATTTCTGGAACAGGCCTTCCAATAATTTGGCATTTTAGGGTGGCAGTCTGTCCAAGCTTGGCAGTAATTTCATCTATCTCTTTTCTGAGACCTGGCTGAGTACCAACTGTTCCAAAAGAAAAAATATGTTCATTGTCTTTTTGGTAAAAAGGAAAAAATCATTTATTATATATATTATAAATATGAACTGCAAAACAACTTACCACTTAGTTTGGTTTTAATTCCTGCTGCGGTCCTACGAGGCCTGCTGATTCCAGTTTCATTTTCAGCAAAAACTCTAAATTCATATTCAGTGGTTTCTTCCAAACCACCCTGAGTAAATTGTTTTTCCTTTACTAGCTCCCTGTTACACTTCTTCCAAGTGCTCTCCCCTGATTTTCTGTACTCAACCCAATAACCAAGAACTGGCTTTCCACCATCACATTGAGGAGCTTCCCAGTGAATAGTTATGTAATCTTTAGTTACAGCCAAAGTGTCTACCTCCCCTGGTTGACTTGGTTTGTCTGAAGAAGAAAGAGAGTAGTAACAGTTGTGCAAAATAAGTTGTAAAAATCTGTTAACCTCACAAGTGGCTAATATGTTAATTAAATAAGACATATTTCCTTACCAAATGGATCTTTGCATATGACAGAATCTGATGCAGGTCCAGGTTCACTCTCTCCAATGTCATTAACAGCAATCACATGGAATTGATATTCTGTATCAGTAGTGAGTCCACTGAGTGTATACATGGTGGAAGTAACCCTTGTCTCATGGCGAACCCACTTGTCAGATGACGCTTCTTTATACTCAATGAAGTATCCAATGATCTGTGATCCACCATCATCTTTAGGCTTAATCCAAGCCAAATCAGCAGAGGACTTAGTAACGTCCATGATCTCTGGTGGTGTAGTTGAAGGTTCTGGCACACCTGTTTTAAACATATGCAAGACATTTTTAATTTTATAATTGATTAAACCTGTCCTGATAACTACATTTGGTTGAAAAGGTACTTACAAATTGGAGTCTTTGGTACCACAGGTTGTTCTGATTTAAGGGAGCCACTGATGCCAAATTTGTTTTCTGCTGTCACCTTAAAGTGGTACTCAACATTTTCTTGTAGTCCTTTAACAACCAAAGATGTGTCAACCACTCTGGAGTCCACAGTATACCAGGCTGCCTTTGTTGCCTCACGTCGCTCCACAATATAACCAATGATTTCTGTGCCACCATCATCTTTTGGTGGCTTCCAGCTCATTCTTACAGAATGAGCTTGAATATCCTCAAATGCAAGAGGACCTTCAGGAGCTGTTGGACGCCCAATAACCTTGACCTTGATTTGCACCATCTTTTTGCCACATTTGTTTTCAAGATGGAGGATATATATACCAGAGTCAGACCGTTCAGCATCCTTGATAAGAAGCTCAGTAATATCCTCACTGGAGGCAATCATTGCACGATTAGAGACCTCAGAGCCATCCTTTGTCCATTTACAAACAGGTGTTGGCCTGCCTTTGATTGGAACTGAAAGTTTGATGACTGCTCCATGTCTGACAACAAATATATCTTTGTACTTAGCTTCAAGATCATGACTTGGAGGTTCTGAAAAAAAGGCAAATTAATTAAATTGTTAATTATGATAAAGCTGACATCAGATAGAAATGTTCATAGTTATAAACATTAAATGACATCATACCAAGCATCTCTGACACAGTGACTGTTCTTGGCACTTCAGCAGGATCGCCAGGTCCACCAGCATTACAAGCCATAACTCTGAATCTGACCTCCTCACCTTGAGGCATTTTTGTCAGGGTGTATTCACAAATCATTGTAGGTGTAGTATTGCACTTAATCCAGGCTACGGAGCCAGTTTTCTGCATCTCAATTAGATAACCAGTTACTTTAGAGCCACCGTCCTCATCCGGTGGATTCCAGGCCAAAGACACAGATGTCTTTGTAGTGTCTATGACTCTCGGGTTTTGGGGTGGGCCAGGTGGAGCTGTAAAGATTGGTCATTGTTATCAAATCTGGCTTAACAACAACAACACAAAGAAACATATGATTTAAAAAATATACTTACCGACAGGATCAGTTGCCACAGCCGGTTTTGAGAGAAGACTGGGTTTGCCAACACCTCTAGCATTAATGGCTGTGACTCTGTGCTCATATTCTAGGCCCTCAGTAAGACCAGTGGATCTATATCTTGTCATTGTCACAGGGTTCTTATTAGCACGGACCCATCTGTCAGCTCTGACCTCCTTGCGCTCAATGATGTAGCCAGATATCTCCAAGCCACCGTCCTCATCTGGTGGTTCCCAAGCAATGGTCATGCCATCACGAGACACATCAAACACTATTGGGCGGCCTGGTGGTCCAGGAATGGCTGTCACCAGAGAAATGTTTGTGTTAGTTTGATTGCATGTTATCTAATATATAATAATATATAAATATTGTATCTATATAATATGAACTATGCTGGTGTTCTTACATTTAGAACTCCTGCATTCCACAATTTCTGACTGCAAGAACTCTCCAGCACCATAGCGATTGACTGCTGAAACACGGAAGACATATTCGTCTCCCTCTGTCAACCTGTCAAATTTAAATGTTGGCCTGCTGACTGCTTCAGAAACAGGTACCCATCCTGGACGATGAGCATCACGTTGTTCAACGACATAGTTAGTTACAGGAGCACCTCCATCTCTCTCTGGTGGGTCCCAGCTCATTGTAACTGAGGTTGCTTCTATCTCATCAAAACGAATAGGTCCTTTAGGCTGATCAGGTTTGTCTGAAAAGAAAAAAGATTAAATAAAAGTACTTAATATAATTTCAGAAAGCTAGCAGATTGACAGGGTACATTAGACTTACCAAGAATGATTACTTTAATCTTCTCTCTAGTAATTCCTGTAATATTCTTTACTTCAAGGATATATTCTCCAGTGTCATCAATTGTGGTGTCAAGAACAGTTAACCTGGAGAATTTCGCAGTAGAATGAATCTTCACACGTACATGTATCTTCAACCTATTGTCATTAAAGTACCAGGAGCAAACTGGAGGTGGCCTTCCAGTGATTGGCAAATCAAGCTCAAGGGGTTTGCCTGCCAAAACACTGATCATCTTTTGTGGAATACTTGATAGATCAACCTTTGGCATAACTGAAAGAGAAAGATATGTGAGTCAAACAAATCTTAGCACTAATCATTTTATTTATTTTAATACTAAAATAATGAATGGAACATACCTCTTTGTTCTTGAACAGTTACAGGGGTAACAGTTTCTTTGGGTTCACCAATACCTCTGCTGTTGAGAGCATGTACCCTGAAAAGGTACTGCTCATTTTCATTCAGTTTTTCAACGGTGTATTCAAAATCTGTTAATTTTAAAGTGGCAACCTTCATCCATTTTTCTGTACCAGGCTTGCAAGCTTCAACAATGTATCCAATGATTCTGCTGCCTCCATCATGTTTAGGTTTCTCCCATCCAAGAGTAACAGATGACTTTGTGATATCTACAATGTCAAATTTAGCTGGAGGCAGTGGCACTTCACACACTAACACAGAATCTGGTGTCTCAACAGGTTCACCTATGCCATAGATGTTTTCTGGCAACACTCTGAAGTAGTAGAGCATTCCCTCTAACAGTCCTGTAATTTTATATGATGTCTTGCTACATTTGGAAGTAACTGTTTTGTAGGCTCGTGTTGATATTTCTCTTCTTTCAATTATATAATTGTTAACAGGTGCGCCACCATCAACCTTGGGGGCATCCCATGTAATGTGAGCAGACTCTGTTGTGAGCTCCTTTATTTTAATGGGGCCTGGAGGACCAGGAGTATCTACAATTGAAAAGGATAAAATAAAATAAACAATTAAGCAGAGTCAATCAAGTTATCTGTCTGTTTGTCTACTGTATCCATTATCTAGCTGTCAATCTGTCTATCTTGACAGGTGATAAAGTAAAAAATGGTGGTTCTGGTATAGTCCACCTGCTCATAAAGAGAAGGTTCATTGCAAATGAAAGGTATTCAAGGTAGTACAAGGTATTCTGAGAGGCATTCATAGGGCTAGAGAGTTGATTCAATTATTATATGTTTTCACCTTTGCAGTCAGAAAAACTAGTTAAATATCTATGGGAAGTTTTTTTAGCAATGTGTTAAAAAGCACCACTCTACCACCACCAGCAAAAACACCAAATCAGTCAATAATTTTTGGATTAATTTGTTACTTTTCTACACACACGCAAACACACCCACATAAAATGTCTGTGCTATCAGCTCATATTCATTATTTTTTGAAATAACAATACTTTTGTTATTAAAGTTATATAGATGTACAAACATACCATAGATCTTGACAAGAATGCTAGCATCCTTCTTGCCAGCTGAATTAGAAGCTTCGAGGGTGTATTTTCCAGCATCATAGCGGTGCACCTGGTCAATGATAAGAGTTGTGGCAGTATCTGTCACTTCAATGAATCCACGGTTTTGTAGATCCACGCCAGGCTTGCTCCAGATGATAGCTGGAACTGGTCTTCCAGTAATTGTTACATGAAGACGTAGTGAACTTCCGGCTCTCAGACATATTGTCTTCTTTAGATCATCAGGAAGCTCAAGATCAGGTATTTCTAAGAAAAAAAATGCTTTTGTAATTCTAACAAATCTCAAGTCTTTCACAGATGAATAATTTTAGGTATGTTTTAACTATTAATTCTTACCAATTCTTTCAACGGGCTCTACTTCAGTACATGAGTCACTAAAGTCACCTGCTCCATTAACATTGACTGCAGCAACTCTGAAGCAGTACTTTTTGCCTGTTGTCAAGCCTATCACAGTATGTTCTGTGACTCTAAGATTCTTCTCATGGACCTTGATCCATTCCTCTGTGCCTAATTCTTGCATTTCAAGAATGTAACCAATAATATCAGCACCTCCATCCTGTACTGGTCTTGTCCAGGCCAAACTAATGTTGTCTTTGTGCGTGTCTGTTACACGTGGAATTGATGGAGCATCTGGTTTGCCTGAAGAAAAAAAAGGTGACATTTATGCATAATATAAAACATTTTATATTTACTTACTATATTAATTTTGATACACAAATACAGTCTGTGAATAATGTACCTGTTGGTACTCGGCACACTGCATACATGGACACTTCACTAGGCTCACTGTCTCCAGCAGCATTAATGGCTGTAACACGGAACTGATAAATGCTGCCCTCTTGAAGACCAGTAACCTTGAAGGTTGTGTCCTTGAGTATAGAGTCTTTATTAACTTTGATCCATCTGATGCTTTTTCTCTCTTTCTTCTCAATTAGGTAGTTTATGACTTCACTACCACCATCATTTTCAGGTTTTAGCCACTCAATTGTTGTAAAGTCTTTTCCAACTGCAATAATCTCTGGTGCTCCCGGAGGTGATGGAACAGCTGCAGATGGGCAAAAGAACAAATCAACATATCTTTTCAATTAAAATCAAATTCAATGCAAGATCAAACTTCAATGCAAAATCAAACTTTTACTTACTGAATGAGTTTCTTGCAAAGATGGGTGTAGACTGCAGTGCCACACCAGCTCCATACTTGTTTACAGCTTTGATACGGAAAATATATTCATTATTCTTGAAAAGTCTAGTAATGTCACATACAAGGGCCTTGCATTCAGCATTCACAATGACCCAGTTAAGTCTGTTAGTGTCCCTTCTCTCCACAATATAGTGTGTGATGGGATCACCACCATCCTCTAGTGGCTCTTTCCAGGATACAGTGCATTTCTCCTCAGTTACATTGCTTACTTTTATTTCTTGGCATGGGCCCGGTGTATCTTGAAAAAAGAAAAAAGGAAAAATAGAATAAAGGAACATTTAGGGCTAAGTTGAATGTCATAATTGAAGCTTTTGTTTAAAAAAATATATGATTATGCTTTTAAGTATGCAAAATTATTTTACTTACCAAGCACCTTCACATTCACTTCAGCTGTTTTGGTTCCACTGGCATTCTTCACTGTCAGAACATACCTTCCAGTATCATCTCTGTCGCAGAACTTGATAATTGCCAGAGCACGGGTGCTAGAATACTGTAAAGAATATTTCTCACAAAGGTCTAGCTCCTTCTCTCCCTTGGCCCACCAGACTTTTGGGTCAGGTTTGCCACCAACAGTAGCATCAAGAACCAGGTCTGATGCTGCTCTGACAGTAACTGTGTCTACAAGAAGTTTGCTATCCAGTTCTGCTTTGGGAGGTGCTAAAAAAAAAGTACTGTTTTAGACCTTTGCATAATTAATTCACTATAACATTTGTAAATGAAATTTAATCTTACTGTATTCAGCTTTGCAAGTCACTGCTCCTGTTGAAACTGATGCCATGCTGAACACTCCGTTAGCATTCTTTGCAATCACACGGAACTCGTATACTTCTCCTTCTCCCAGTCCAGTAATGGTGAAGTTTGTATCAGTAACATTCGTGTAATTACACTTAAGCCATTTACCCTCTCCAGAGACAGTATATGGCTTACGCTCAACAATGTAACCTACAATTGGGCTTCCACCATCATACAGAGGCACAGACCATTTAACTGACACCTTTGATCTTGAGACATCAGTTACTTCTGGCTTGCCTGGGGGATCTTGGGGAAAACATGCAATAATTAATATGTTTGAAACATAATGTGTGTGTGTGTGTGTGTGTGTGTGTGTGTGTGTGTGTGTGTGCATGTGTAATAGTAAAAATAGTCCTTGGATTAATTCTGTTAAACTTACCAACTGGATTTTGAGCCACAGCTCTCTTTGAGGCTTCACTTGCTTTGCTGAGGCCAGCACTATTCATAGCATACACTCTGAACTGGTACTCCAGACCGTCAATAAGGCTGTCCACCTTGTAGTAACACTCAAAACAGGGGATGGTGTTTTCTCTAACCCAGAGAATAGTGTTGCGTTCCTTTTTCTCAATCCAGTACCCAGTGACCTTGCTACCACCATCATGGTAAGGTTCCTCCCAACGAATGCTCATACTGTTAGCAGTAACAGCAAAAACTTCTGGCCTAGTTGGAGGTCCTGGTGGGACTGTAACAGAAAAATAGTAAAATTATAAAAAAATAAAATCTTCAGAAATAACATCAAATAAAGAAATAACTAAGTGCTACTATTGTCATGTTTAATTGCTCACCAAATGGATGCTCTGCAACAATAGTTTCAGACTCAGTTGCTTTGCTCACACCAAATCTGTTTTCTGCAGAAACACGGAATGTGTACTGCATGTACTTTGTTAGATGTGAAACGTGGAATGATCTTCGTTTCACACTAGAGTTGATAAGCTGCCAGGCAGTTGTGCCAGACTCACGTTTCTCAACAATGTAGTTTGTTATTTCAGTTCCACCATCATCCTCAGGCTCATTCCATGACAATTCACAAGACTCAGCTGTAATTGAAGAAATCTCAATAGGCCCTTCTGGAGGACTAGGTCTGCCAATAACATTGACAGTAACAGTGAAAGTCTTAGCACCAGCCACATTTTCAAGGGTAAGGAAGTACCTTCCTCCATCACCTCGCATACTTTCTTTAACTGTCAGAGTGGTCCTATTTTTTGTGTTCTTGATTGAGACCCTTTCAGTTTCTTTTAGTCTCATTTCCTCAAGCTTCCAAATGATTTTTGGTGCTGGTCTGCCACTAATTGGAACATCAATTTCAAATGAGCTGCCAGACTTACAGGTGATAAGCTGATTGCTAATGCCACTGAGATCTGCAGTTGGCTCAATACGGGGCTCTTTAACAACAACAGAAGACAGAGCCTCTCTAGGTACACTGTAACCTGCGTCATTCTTAGCTTTAACACGGAATTCATACTCCGCACCTTCAGTTAATCCCTCAACAACAAGACTTATGTTTTTGGTAGAACCTCCTACAACCCATTTATCTGTTCCCTTTGCTTTAGCCTCCACACAATAAGCTGTAATACGGCTGCCGCCATCATGTTCAGGCTTCATCCAGGCAAGGGTTACTGTTGTATCAGTAGTATCTATAATGTCCAGTCTCTTTGGTGGAGCTGGTTCAGCAGTGGCAATAATTGGATCAGGTATTTCATAAGCCTCGCCAAGGCCATACTGATTTTCTGCCATTACCTTAAAGAAGTAGGGTACTCCTTCTAGGAGCTCAGAAATTCTCAAATTTGTTTGAGTGCACTTTGGTGCTGCTTCTGTCCATGTACGCCGGCTAGCCTCACGCTTCTCCACAACATAGTGATGAACACGTGCACCACCATCATTGACTGGAGGCTCCCACATAAGAGTAAGGGCTCCTCTTGTAACATCCTTAAACATGAGAGGACCTGGTACTCCAGGTGTGTCCATCACTTTAACTGTAAAAGTGATGGATTTGCTACCACTGCTGTTCTCAAGAGTGAGAGTGTATTTTCCGCTGTCATTTCGTGTACAATTTCCCAGTGTCAAATAAGTGAATGTCTCTGTGGCAGTTACATCAGCCATTACCCCAAGTTCTCCATCCACCTTTATCCATGAAGCTGTAGGTGCTGGTTTTCCTTTGAAAGCTACATGGAGACACACACTGCCACCCCTTTTCACAATGTGTGTCTGTTGGAAGCTTGCATCAATATCAATCTCCGGTGCAGACAGTCTGTCTACTGCTTGTACTGGCTCAGGGATCTCTTTAGGTTCACCCTTTCCAACTGAATTAACTGCTCTAATGCGGAACTTGTACTCTGCACCTGTTTCTAAATCACTGGCAGTGTACCTTGTGACAGTGCAAAGATCTTCATTGACTCTATTCCATTCTTTTTCAGCTCCCTTGCACACTTCAATGATATATCCCTTGACCTCCACGCCACCATCATAACCAGGTCTGGTCCATTCCAGACTGACAGATGTTTTGGTGGTATCAGTAACATTTACAACTGAAGGACCATCTGGCTCTTCAGTTGGCTCTGCACATTTAATAGGCATTGAAATATTACTTGGTGTTCCAACTCCAGCATCATTAACAGCATAAACACGGAATTCATATTCCACATTCTCAGTGAGATGAGTTACTCTGTGGGCAGCTTCAGTAATTGATTTTCTAGTCAAGACCTTTACCCAGCGCCCAGTCTTCTTCTCACGTCTTTCAACAATATAGTGTTTAATTGCATTTCCTCCATCATTTGTTGGTGCTGTCCAGCTGATTGTAATACTTTCTCCATCAACTTTGGTGGCATCAGGTGTACCAGGAGGGTCTGGAATGTCTGCGGGTAAAAAAAAAGATAACTTTGCTGGTTTTTTGTGTAACCATTATATATGATAAATTAGAATATAATCTTCTAGAATAAGATACACTTACTGTATGGCATCTGGGCAATGACAGGAACAGACTCCAGTGGTCTACTGACTCCAAACCTGTTTACAGCAGACACACGGAACTGGTACTCATTGGTCTTGATCAGTTTGGTAGCATTGTAGGTACACTCCTCACAGTGATCTGTAACTAGTGTCCAGGAAATTTTGGAGGTCTCTCGCTTCTCAATAACATAATGAGTGACCTCAGAGCAGCCATCATTTTCTGGTGGATTCCATGTAAATGTGAGTTTGCCCTCTGAGATGTTTGTGAAGACAATTGGTCCAACAGGCTCTCCAGGTGTATCTAAAAGTATCACAATAATTACATGCAATGGATAAAACATACACAAATGTGAAAATTTGTGCAGGGGAAAGATTAAGCATACCATAGACTTCAACTTTAATTCGCTCTTTCTTGGTTCCACAGTGGTTCTTAGCTTCTACAGTATAGACCCCACGGTGAGAGCGGTCAGCATCTCTAATAAAGAGGGTGCTTGAGCCAGCAGTTCTTGTGATATCTACCATTTTCTTAGTTAGTTCAACATCATCCCTGAACCATTTGATTTTGGGTGTTGGTCTTCCTGTAATAGTGACTTTGAGCTTGATGTTTTCCCCAGCTTTGATAGCAACCCCTTCAAAGTACTCCTGTCCAAATTCAATATTTGGAGTGGCTGTAAAGAAGAGAAAAAAAATGTATTGCTGTTAATTATAATACAAGGGGTGTTACAGTATGAAAATGACTTATATGTATTGTATGAACTTACAGCTTTCATCTTTGATGAGAATATAGCCAGAAGACTGAGAAGGTGGGCTCATGGTGCCAATGGCATTCCTTGCTATAACTCTGAATTCATATCGTTCACCACAAGTAAGACCAGTTACTATAAACTCTGTCTCAGTTACATCTGTGAAGTTTGTCTTCAACCAACGACTCTGGCCCTGACGTTTCTCAATGTTGTAGGCAACTATTTTGCTTCCACCATCTCTTTTAGGGGCATCCCATTTCAGTTTCACAGATTCAGCTGTTACATCGACATAGTCAGGAGTTCCAGGAGGATCTATAATAAAAATATTATTAAGACATTAAAACAAGTTTTCAGGAGGAATCAAGAGTTTACATTATTGTTTGCAGATTTACAGACTAAGTAATTAACTCACCAACAGGAGAAACAGCCATAGTTGGTTTGCTCTCATCACTCATACGACTGTATCCAGCATCATTTTGAGCATAGACCCTGAACTGGTATTGCAGGCCTTCGATAAGGCCAATAATTCTATATTCCCTTGCAGTCACCAAGACTAGGTTGACCTTTTGCCACATGATGCTGTTTGTCTCTTTCTTTTCAATATGGTAACCAAGTACTGGGCAACCACCATCAAAGATAGGTGCTTCCCATTGAATAGTCATACCATCATTAGTGACATTGTAGACAAATGGCATACCTGGCGCTCCTGGAGGTCTAAACTCATGCTTGGCGATGACATTTTGTGAAATTAGAGGCTCACTCACACCATACCTGTTCTCTGCACATACTCTGAATTGATACTGAGTTCCTTTGATTAAATTTGGCACATTGAATGTAGTATCTATAACACTTGAACAAGCCATCTTCCAATCTGTCTGAGAGGTGTCACGTTTTTCAACACTATAGCAGGTGATTTCTCCACCGCCATTATCATTCGGTTCATCCCAAGATATCCTTATACTTTCTGCTCTGACTTCATCCAAGCGAATTGGTCCAATGGGTCTGGATGGCGGTCCTAGGGTAATGACTTGTATATGGAATGATTTCCTGCAGATTCTGTTGTCAAGTGTAAGCGTATATTTACCACCATTCTCTTTTTCGACATTCTTTATCATAAGAGTTGCCTTGTTTTCTGTCTTCTTGAAGCGAATCTTTTCACTCTCTTTCAGTGGCAAATTGTCCTTTAGCCAAATAAGTAATGGCCTTGGTTTCCCTCTGTATGGAAGCTCAATATGTACATTGTGACCAATGCGAACACTGACCTGTCCATCAGGATACTCCTCAAGGCTTGCCTCTGGTGGAATTATGTAATCCTTTACTTTAATTGGACCGAGCTCGGTAAAGTCACTGTTGCCCTTCTCATTCTTTGAGCAGACTCTGAAGAACATATCTGTGAGTTCCTGAAGTTTTGTGACCTTATGCTCACAATGCTTGTTTGTTCCAGCAGGAGCCCATTCTTCTTGACCTTGAAGTTTCTTTTCAATTATGTAATCGGTAATAATGCTACCACCATCATAATCTGGTTTGTTCCACTGTAGTGTAACTGATGTTTTTGAGGAGTCTTTCATAGCAAGATCTTTGACAGGACCAGGTTTCTCAGTGGCTTTAACTGGCTCTGCAGTCTCACATGGCTCACCAACTCCATTCTCATTTTCTGCTGATATACGGAAAAAGTATGATATCTTCTCAGAGAGCTCATCAATTTCATATTTTGTTTCCATGCATTTGTTGGTTACAGTAACATATGTTCGCTTTGAAGAGTCTCTTTTCTCAACTATGTAATTAGCAATTTCAGCACCGCCATCAAGGAGAGGAGGTTCCCAGCATAAGATCACTTTGCCACGAGTGACATCTTTCAAGACCAGATTTCTACAGGCAGAAGGACTGTCCATTACTTTTACAGATAATGTCAGTGATTTTGGTTGTCCTACACCATTTGATATCTCGATAGTGTATTTGCCACTATCATTACAGGTTACATGCGAAAGTACAAGGCATGATGAAGTATCCATGTTGTGTATATCATATTTAGGGTCATTATCAATGTTTTGGTCTTGTTTCTTCCAAGAAACACTTGGAGCAGGTCTGCCTTTAAGAGGAACCATGATCTCAACATCTTTGCCAGCTTTGACAATGTAATGAGTTCTCATTGCAACATCTTTGTCAATTTCAGCTTCCTCTGCAGAAAAAAAAAAAATTATAATAATGACAAATAAGACTTATAACAAATAGAATTCATTAAAACCAAAACAATTACAAATATTACAAATATTTTTATACCAAGAATATCTTTAGCCTGGACTGGTTCCTCCATCTCTATTGGGTCTCCACGACCAGCATAATTCATGGCAGATACACGGAAGTAGTAGTCAACATCTGGCATAAGACCTGAAGCAACATACTCAGTAGTTCTGACTTCACTTTTTTTACTTATCACTTCCCATTCTCCTTCCTCACTGGCCCTTTTTTCCACAATGTAGCTAGTAATTTCACTGCCTCCATCATACTCTGGCCTGGACCATCCAAGAGTAATTGAAGTTTTAGTTGAATCAACAACTTTGAGCTTAGTAGGCTCAGAAGGTATATCTGTAGGGGAATTCACAAAATAAGGTTAATATTTGTTCCATATTAGCACACTATCAATGAAAAAAAATTGATTCAACATAATACTGAAGAACAACTGACATAGAAATACCTACCAACAGGGTCAGCTGCTTTGTAAAAGTCAGAACTATCTGAGAATGGACCTTCTCCAGCTTTGTTGACTGCACACACACGATACTGATATTCTTTTCCTTCAGTCAGGTGATGGACCTTTGCTGTGGTGTCACAAATGGGGTCTTCGTAGATTTTAATCCAGCGCAGATTCTTCTTATCACGTCTCTGTAAATTGTAGCCTTTAACCATGCTACCACCATCCACTCCTGGTTTATCCCATACAATTTTCATGGATGTTCTAGTGATTTCTATTGCCTCTGGTTTGGTAGGTTGTCCAGGAGTAACTGAATAAATAGTTTAAAAAATATATTTATTTAACATCATTAGAATAATTATTTATTTTGACTTATTTTAAATATTAAAAATAATATATAAAATATATTTTAAACTATTATATTTTATATTATGTATTATTGTATATTATATATTGTTATATTTCACTATATAAAATAAATGCTAAATGATTATAGTATCATACCAAATGCATTCTTGGCAGTAATTGGATCAGACTCCAGAGGATCTCCAGCTCCAAATTTGTTGACACCTCTGACACGGAAAACATATTCACCTCCTCTGACCAACTTCTGGACAGAGACTATATGTTCCTCCATACAGTCCGAAACAGTAGACCACACAACTCTACTTGTCTCTCGTTTTTCCACAATATAATGGGTGACCTTGGAACCTCCATCATCTACTACTGGCTCCCAAGCAATTATTATGGTGTCAGCACTTACTGATTTGAATTCAATATTTCCAGAGGGAGGCCCTGGTTTGTCTATCAATTTTAAAACATGAAAGACAAAAAAGTATTAATGTCTGAAGGATGCAAAATTCATGACAACAAGCATATCTTTTGAGCTATCAATGGAAAGGTTTAACACACCTAAAATCAATATTCTGATGGAGGCTGAAGCTGTGCCAAACACATTTTTGGTCTTTATTTCATATGTCCCAGTGTTAAGCCGACTGGCATCCTTGATAAGAATGGCAGATGAATCAGTGGTGCTCTCAATTGATAGCTGTGAACTTGACAATAATTCCTTTCCATCCTTTAACCATTCAATTGTTGGCAGTGGCTTAGCCATAATACCCAGTCTTATCTTAACAGAAGCTCCAGCTTTATATTG
Source organism: Notoglanidium macrostoma (assembly GCA_030068235.1). Lineage (NCBI taxonomy): Eukaryota > Metazoa > Chordata > Actinopteri > Siluriformes > Auchenoglanididae > Notoglanidium > Notoglanidium macrostoma. The sequence continues at coordinate 23,384,758 of JAQQZR010000035.1, read as the reverse complement.
AACAACATCTAGGTACTCAGGAGGCAGGTCGATTACTGGGGCACCTAAAAGGGGAGGTTTAGAAATACCACATTATTACCTTTAAATACTTACTCAGAATGTATAAGAATCAGTCAATATAAATAAGTGTTACCTACCAGAAATGTCCACACATGTTGCTGGTCCAGCAATAAGAGATGGATTGCTCACAGACCCAACTGCATTTTTGGCAAAGACTCTAAATTCATATGACTGATCTTGTGTCAAGCCTGACACAGTGAAGTTTGTCTCAATAACATTAGTAAAGTTAGCCTTTGTCCATCTTCCATTTGGAGAATCTCTTCTCTCAACCATGTAACCAGTGATCTTACATCCACCATCAAAGGGAGGCTTCTGCCAGACAAGGCTAACTGAGTTCTTTGTAATCTCAGAGATTCTCACATTTGATGGAGGTTCTAAAAATAAAATGAGTAATTAGCATGTAGTATTGGTTCCCTTGATTTTACACATTTTCTATAGTGTGTATAATTTGTATAATGTGTATAATCTCAGAGACCTACCACAAGCATCAATGGCAAGTACTTCCTCTGAGGTCTTGCTGAATTTACCAATACCAGCAGCATTTTCTGCAGCAACCTTGAATTCATAAATCATACCCGGGCATATGTTTGTCACCCTGATTTGATTAGCAGGGGTTGCGGTCTTGTTCACTTTCTGCCACAGAACGCTGGTTCTTTCTTTCATTTGGACATGGTATCCAAATACTGGATTACCTCCATCTACTACAGGTTCATGCCAGCAAACTGTAAGGCTTTCCCTTGAAACAAAGCTCACCCATGGTGTTGATGGTGGTCCAGGAATTGCTAAAATTGACAATCAAAAGTAAAAGTTACAATTATGCTAATACTGTAATAATCTATCTATCTATCTATCTATCTATCTATCTATCTATCTATCTATCTATCTATCTATCTATCTATCTATCTATCTATATAAATATATAAAAATACAGTAAATAAGTACTCACTATATGGAAGTTTAACAGTGACAGTCTGAGAGTCGATGTGATCACTGATACCAAGGCGATTCTCTGCTTTAATTCGGAATTGGTATTCTTCACCCTTGGTTAATTTGGTGACTTTAATTGCATTCCTGGCAACTGTGGATGACACCTCTACCCAAGCTGGTGTGCTTGTTTCACGTCTGAGCACCACATAGTTGGTCACCGGGCTACCACCATCATACACAGGTGGTAACCATTTTAGGCACAGTGATGTTTCTCCAACATCACTGATTTCAACTGGACCAACTGGAGGACCTGGTCTATCTAACACTAGTATATTAATGAACATCTTGGTTGTTCCACTGGTATTGGAGGCAACAATGTCATATCTTCCAGCATCACTTGCAATACTTTCTTTGAGGCTGATATTAAGACTTTCAGGTGTTACTTCAAAACTAAATCTCTTTCCACACCTCACTGGAACCTTGTTTCTTGTCATTGCCACCTTTGGCATGGGCTTGCCAGTAAGAGGAAGCTCAAACTTCAGATTTGATCCTGCCCTTACATAAACAGTGTTGTGTGGGAAGTTCTTCATATCAAATTCAGGGGCAACTGTGAAGAAAACACATTTAATCCAGGATTGAACATCTTGACTTAAAATAAGCAGATAAACAAACAAGAAATAAAATGACACTCACTGAGTTGATCTTTTACAATCACAGGAATTAGCATTTCCTTTGGATCACTAAGTCCTGCATGATTTTCAGCACGCACTCTGAAGAAATACTCTGCATTTTCTCGCAAACTTTTGATTGTGTGGGTATTGGTTTTCACAGTGGTACACTTCACCCATTTTTGTTGTCCCTTCTCTATAGCCTCAATGAGATAGCTTGAAATTCTGCTTCCACCATCAAACTCTGGTTTTGACCATACTATTGTAACACTGTCTTTTGTTACTTTGGCTACTCCAAGTCTGGCAGGTGGGCTTGGTATTTCTGTTGGAACAAAAAAATATTTATTCAGAGTAAGAGGTATGAGCAATAAAAAAGAACAACTAATGCTGGCACAAGTCGAAGCAAAAGCTTACCTGTTATTTTAGTTGCATCTTTTGTTTCAGCAGGTAGACCCATACCAAATTCATTCTCTCCAATGACTCTGAAGTAGTAGGTTGCACCCTCTTGCAATCCTTCTACCTTGTAGACTAAATTGTGGCAGTTATTTGTTACACACACCCAGGCCTTTTTACTAGCTTCACGTTTTTCGACATGGTAGGCTTTCACAGGATCACCCCCATCATTCTCTGGAACGTCCCAAGTAACTGTCGCAGAATCTTTTGTCACATCTTTAATAGTCACATTAACTGGCGGTCCAGGGGTATCAAGAACTTTGACAACCATTGGCAAAGTTGCAGTTCCAACGCCATTATCCAATGTAACAATATACTGTCCCGAGTCATTCCTGGTTGCCTTTTCAATAGTTAGGGATGTGTATTTTCCAGTTGCTTCAATTGAAGCTCTTGATTTGAGGTCAACGTCTTCTTTATTCCATGTGATGGAAGGCACAGGTACTCCTTTAAATTTTGCTGTTATAGTGAATGAATTTCCATGTTTGACAATCAGTGTTTTCTTCATCTCAATATCAACATCAAATACTGGCTCCTCCTTTCTGTCTGTTGCTGCTTGTGGTTCAGAAACTGGAGCTTGCTCACTCAGGCCTATTTTGTTTATTGATTTAACTGCAAAGACATATTCCAAATCAGCTGTAAGACCAGAAATGGTATACTCAGTGCTCTTTGTCATCTGAATGGCAACATCCCATTCATCATCCTCTGTTTTCTTATATTCCACTCTGTATCCAAGAATTGGTGTTCCACCATCTGACAATGGCTTGTTCCAGGCAATTGTAATTGAACTCTTTGTGTAATCAAGAACCTTTGGTTTAGATGGTGGGGTTGGCACAAGTAAAGCATCCTTTGCTGTTGCTGGAGCAGATGGCTCGCTAGGAGCACTTAAACCTGCAGCATTCTCTGCAAATACTCTAAATTCATATTCACTTCCATTTCTTAGTTTGGATACTACAGCTTTTACATCTTTTACAAGTTCCCTGTTGACTCTGACCCATCGAAGACTTGATTTCTCATGTCGTTCAATCACATAGCCACATATTTCACTGCCTCCATCAGAAGCAGGCTTAGCCCAAGTTACAGTCATCTCCTCACTGGACACATTTGTTATTTCAACATTTGTTGGTGCAGCTGCACATGTGTATGGATCAGAGACTTTGACAAGTTCACTTTCGAGAGGTTCACCAAGTCCAAATTTATTTACAGCCATAACTCTGAAAATGTATTCATTGCCTTTGAGGAGCTTTGTGACCTTGCATGTTAAGATTTTCACATCTCCTTGTACAATTGTCCATGCCAAACTGCTGGTCTCCCTTTTCTCAACAATATAATGTGTGACTTCTGCACCACCAATTTCTTGTGGTGGTCCCCATGAAAGTATGCAGTTCTCTGCAGTGAGCTCAGTTACTGACAAAGGTCCTGCTGCAGGTCCAGGTTTATCAAAAATCACGCATTTCACTGGCATTGTAACTGTACCAGCGACATTCTGTAATGTTAAGGCATACTTTCCAGAGTCACTCCTTATGCAGTCTTTTGCTATTAACATAGTGCTTGTATCTGTTGCAGATATCTGAATTTTCGTATTAAGCTGAATCTCTTTTCCATCCTTTGACCATGATGCCACTGGTAGTGGGCGTCCAGCAATGTCAGCACTGATCTTTAGAGTCTCTCCTGCTTTCACACAAACAACATCTCTAAACTTGACATCCATCATAATTCGTGGTGGATCTACATCATCTTTGACTGTGATAGGGCCTGTGTTATCTGATGGCTCACTAAACAGTCCAGCAGCATTCTTTGCAGTGACACGGAAATCATATTGCTGATCTTGAGTAAGACCGGTGACATCAAAGTATGTTTCAGGAACATTGGTAAAGTTGCATCTTATCCAGCGCCCATCTGGAAGATCTCTACGTTCAATGATGTAACCCGTAACTTTAGCCCCACCATCATATTCAGGCTTTGTCCAAGACAAAGAGACAGAAGATTTAGTAATGCTTGTGACCACTGGTTGGCCAGGAGGATCACATGGATCTCTAGCAGCTATAGCCTCACCGACTTTGCTGACCTTTCCAATGCCAGCAATGTTTTCAGCATATACCCGGTATTCATAGTACATACCCTCTTCAAGGCCAGTTACTTTAAATTCGGTATTTTTGATGAGAATCCTATTCACCTTTGTCCATAGAATACTGCTTCTCTCCTTGCGTTCCAAATGATATCCTAGAACTGTGCTACCTCCATCATTAACTGGCTCATTCCATGTCACAAGCATGAAGGACTTGGTAGCATGAGCTACACGGGGAGTAGCAGGAGGCCCAGGTTGCTTGAATGTATATTCTGCTGTAATTCCAGGAGAGTCAATAGGCTTACTCTTTCCATAGCGGTTCACTGCATATATGCGGAATTGGTATTCAGAACCATGAGTCAGGTTAGATACCTTGACTGAATTTCTGGCAATGTTTGATGAAACAATCTGCCAGACAGTTGTGTTGGTATCCCTCTTCTCAACAATATAGTTATTAATATAGCATCCTCCATCATGTTCAGGGGGAGACCATGATAGTGTAATTGAATCAGCAGTCACAGCATCAATCTTTACTGCAGCTGGTGGGCCTGGCTTGTCAAGAACCACAACACTGACATCTGTGGACATGGTGCCAGCTGTATTAGCTAGGGTGATTTCATATTTCCCAACATGCGCAATAGAAGCTTCTTTGATTACAATCTTGCTTGAAATCATGGTATTTATTATTGTGAGAGAAGTTGTTTGCTTAAGAGGTAGGTCATCCTTTTTCCATGAAACCACTGGCTTAGGTCTACCTCTTATGGGAATTTCAATAATAAGGTCATCTCCAGCCTTAACACTGTAAGTGTTAAACAGCAGATTAATTGAAGGCTCTATGTCTATGTCTTTTGCACAAACAGGCACACCAAGTTCTTTGGGTTCACTCTTGCCTTTCTCATTCAGTGCAATTACCCTGAATGAGTATGTTTCACCAGGTGTAAGGTTAGACACAGTAGCCTCTGGAACTTTCACTGTACTGGACGTAACCCATTTATCTGTGCCTGTTGACTGAATCTCTACATTGTAACAAATAACTTTACTACCACCATCATGTGCTGGTTTAATCCATGTGAGAGTCACAGTGTTCTTGGTAACATCCACAAGAGTCACCTTCCCTGGAGACATAGGCACTTGGGCAACTTTGACTGGATTTTTTGTCTCTGTCATCAGACCAAAGCCATACTCATTAACAGCACACACTCGGAAGTAGAATATTCCTCCCTCTTGAAGTTCTTCTATCTTGAAGAAATTTTGCGTGCAGTTGCTTGTGACAGTTGTGTAAGCTTTCCTTGTAGATTCTCGCTTTTCCACAATGTAATTTTTTATTTTGGCTCCACCATCTATAAGAGGAGGCTCCCAGGAGAGAGTAACTGAGTCTTTCTTAACTTCTTTTACATCAAGATTCTGTGGCGCACTTGGCGAGTCAAGCACCCTGACATTCACAAATGCTGTCTTTTTGCCACTCTTATTCTCAAGTGATAGAACATATTTCCCGCTATCAAATCTATGTATATTGTCAATTACAAGCATTGTAAATGAACTTGTAGTTTCAATCAGTGCTCTCTCAGTTAAAGCCCTCTCTTCTCTCTCCCATTTAACAGATGGTTCAGGTCTACCTCTAATTTTAATAAATAGACGAAGGGATCCACCTGCACGAACAGAGACAACTTTTCTAAGGTTCGCATCAAGTTCAATCTCTGGTGTCTCAATTCTTTCAGTAGTAGTCACAGAGCCATGAACATCAGCAGGTTCACCAACTCCTTCTGAATTAATGGCACACACCCGGAAGTTGTACTCAGAATTTTCTTTAAGGTTTTCCACTGTTAGGCATGTTGCCTGTAAACCAGTTGGAGGTGTACATGTGGTCCATTCTTCTGCAGAGGCCACTTTCATCTCAACAATATAACCTTTGATATATGCCCCACCATCTGTAGCTGGCTTACCCCAAGAAAGGGACACAGATGAGGTTGTATGATCTGTTACTTTAGGATGATGTGGTGGACCAGGAGGAGTAGTTGAATTTATTGCTCTATAGAACAGAGATGAGTCACTTAGTGCTCCCATACCAGTAGCATTCTCTGCAGCCACACGGAATTCATAGAAATGCCCCTCTGAAAGACTAGTTACTTTGAAATTCAAGTCAGAAAGCTTCTGTCTGTTGCACTTGGTCCATCTTACACCATCTTTGTCACGTTTCTCCAGGTGATAACCAATAATTTCAGTTCCACCATTACTCTCTGGGGCATTCCATGATAGAACCATTGAATCTTTTGTTATCTCACTTGCTTCTGGTGTTGATGGTGCACTTGGTACCTTGTATGGGTCACAGGCAATTATTGCCTCAGACTCCAGTGGGTCACCAATTCCATATTTATTGACAGCCATAACTCTGAAAATATATTCATCACCTATCATGAGCTTTGTCACCTTGAAACTGGTAGTGTGAATATTTGAATCAACCAGAGTCCATGATAACCTGCTAGTTTCTCTCTTCTCAAGAATGTAGTGAGAAATATTAGCACCACCATCCTGAGAAGGCTGTTTCCAATTCAGATGACATCTATCAGACATTATACCAGTTACCTTTAGTAGTCCAGTTGGAGGACCTGGCCTATCAAGAACCCTCACATTAATGGGAATTGTTTTTGTACCACCACTGTTTCTTAATACAAGGTCATAATGGCCGCTGTCTAATCGTGTACAGTCTTTGACAGTAATAGTGGCATATTTCTGTGTTGTTTTTATTTCAATGCGTAGTGTCTTATCAATTTCTTTTCCTTCTTTCAGCCACTGAACATCAGGAATGGGTTTTCCATGAATATCTGCATCAAGAACTAAATTCTGTCCAGCACTGACAACAATGGTATCCTGGTACTTAGGATCCATTGAAACACTTGGAGGTTCAATTTCATCTGTCATGGTAATTGGACCAGTGCTTTCAGATGGCTCACTGAAAATACCAGCAGCATTTCTTGCTATTACTCTAAATTCATACTGTTGGTCTGCTGTTAAGCCAGTGATTGTGAATTCAGTCTCAGTAACATTGGTAAAGTTGACCCTCATCCAATGGCCTTGAGGCAAATCTCTCTTTTCAACAATGTATCCTGTCACTTTGCTACCACCATCATATTGAGGTTTTGTCCATTGTATTACTACATGGTTCTTTGAAATAGAAATAGCTTCTGGAGTACCAGGTGGATCACATGGATCACGAGCAACAAAACTGTCTGAAACCTTGCTTGCTCTGCCAATACCAACAATGTTCTCAGCATATACTCTGAATTCATAACCAATTCCTTCCTCCAAATTACTTATCTTAAACATGGTGTCAGTAATGAGCGTTTTGTTCAACTTTGTCCACAAGATACTAGTCCGCTCTTTGCTTTCCAGGTGGTAGCCTATTACTGAGCTTCCACCATCATTGACGGGCTCATTCCACTCAATTATCATTTGATCCTTGGTGGCTGATTTCACATATGGAGTTCCAGGTGGCCCAGGAGGTTTGTATGGATATTGAACCACAATTGCTTTTGAATCCAAAGAGGAACTCTTACCATATCTGTTTTCAGCAATAACTCTAAACTGGTACTCAGCACCAGTTTTCAACTTTGTTATTTTAAGCGTTGTTCTGGCAACTGATCCTGCTACAACTTCCCATGTTGTGGTAGTGGTGTCTCGCTTTTCAACAATATAGTTCTTCACTTGGCAGCCTCCTGTGTAAGATGGAGGTTCCCATGAAATTGTTACAAAGCTATTGCTTACCTCATTCACTTTAATAGGGCCAGTTGGTGGACCAGGCTTATCAAGGATAATGATTCCAATTTCTTCTGTAATAGTAGCAGTACTGTTTGTTGCACTAATTGTATATTTTCCAAAGTCATCTTTTCTGGCTTCAGTAATCTGTAGAATGGTTGATGTTTCTGTGTTTGAAGTACTGATTCTCGATGTCACTTTAAGAGCTTGTCCATCCTTCATCCAAGTAACCTTCGGCTTGGGACGTCCAAATACAGGTATTTCCAATTTAAGATCATCACCAGATTTGACACTGTATGTACTAAACTGTACTTTTAGGCTTGGTTCAATTGTTAAGTCATTGGCAATGACAGGAGCAGCAAGAAGCTTTGGTTCACCCTTTCCAGTCTCATTATAAGCAAGAACCCGGAACATATATTCTTGACCAGCTGTTAGCCCAGTGACAGTACCTTCACATGTTTTGACAGATGTTGCTACACTCCACTTTTCTGTTCCCTTTGGTTGCATTTCAATCAAGTAGCCTACAATCCTGCTTCCACCATCATGCTCTGGTTTCTCCCAGGTCAGAGATGCACTTACTTTAGTAACATCAGTCAACATAATCTTTCCTACTGATAGAGGTACTTCAGAAGCCTTTGATGCAGTCTTGGTTTCAACTGGAAGACCAGTTCCATATTCATTTTCAGCCATAACTCTAAAGTAATATAGGGCTCCCTCTACAAGATTTTCCACCTTGAATCTTGTCTTGCTACATTTTATTGTGACACTAGTGTATGCTTTTCTTGTAGATTCACGCTTTTCAACAACATAGTTTTTAACTTTTGCACCTCCATCAATAAGTGGTGGATCCCAAACAAGTGTCATGGAGTCTTTCTTAATATCTTTTACCAAGAGGTTAAGGGGAGCTCCTGGTGTATCTAATACTTTTACTGACACAAATTCACACGCAGTGCCGCTGCTGTTCTTAAGGGACACAGTATATTTTCCAGAATCTTTTCTGTCACATGAGTCAATTGAAAGCTGTGTGAAAATTAAACCCTTCTCAAGTATGGCTTTTTCTGACAACTCCCCTTCATCCTTTGTCCATTTAATCTCTGGTGTTGGTCTTCCCTTGAAAGGCACACTGATTCTAAATGATCCTCCCGCACGAACAATTATACCTTTCCTCAACTCTGAATCAAGATGAATTTCAGGAACTTCAAGTTTGTCCTCTGGTTTCACAGGCTCAGGTATAACTGCAGGCTCACCCACTCCTAATTTATTAATAGCACATACCTGAATCCTGTACTCCTGTTGCTCTGTTAGTTTGGTTATTTCAAATTTATTAACACGCAGGCCTGTTGGTGGAGTACACATAGTCCATTCGTCCCCCTCAGCTTTGCATATCTCAACAATATATCCTTGAATAGCACTTCCACCATCATCAAGAGGCTTTCCCCATGCCACTGAAATGGAGCTTTTTGTGGTGTCAATTACATGTGCATGTGTGGGAGGGCCAGGTTTATACTTAGGATCACAAGCTTTGTAGTATGATGTAGGTAAGCTGGGTTCACCAGTTCCTGCTGCATTTTCAGCTGACACTCTGAACTCATACTCATGATCCTCTATGAGGCCTTGCACTCTGAAACATACATCAGTGACTTTTTGTCTGTTGCATCTTGTCCACTTAATTCCAGAACGATCTTTCTTTTCAATGATATAGCCAACAATTTCACTTCCACCATCATTCTCTGGTGCACTCCAGCACACAGTCATAGAATCCCTGGCAATGTTAGTCACCTCCAAAATGTGTGGTGATCCGGGGGCTGTAAATGGATTCTTCATAATTACAGATGGAGAGTTAATTGGCTCACTAATACCATAATTGTTGCCAGCCATGACACGGAAGAAATATTCATTGCCTTCAAGAAGGTTTGTCACTTTGAACATTGTGGCTTTACAAACACTAGAGACAATGGTCCAAGCAAGTCGGCTTGTTTCACGTCTTTCAATAATATAATGAGTGATAGGGCTTCCTCCATCATGCTGTGGAGGATGCCATGACAGTGTACATTTATCGCTTGATATACCGGAGACACAAAGAGGTCCTTCTGGTGGACTGGGTTTGTCTAGTACTTTTACTTGGAATGAAACAGTTTGTGAACCACCAACATTGGAGAGATGAAGAGTATAGTGTCCACCATCATGTCTGAGTGCATCCTTTAAAACAATCATAGCCCTGGTATCAGTGTTTTTGATCTCACATCTCATTGTGTTTTCAAGTTTCTTATCACCCTTGAACCAATGCATTGTAGGTATTGGTTTACCATGGACATCTGCATCAAGTTTGAATGTATCCCCAGCATTCACAATAATAGTCTGAGTGTATTCAGGATCAATTGAAAACTTTGGTGGCTCTACTTCATCCAGTGCAGTAATAGGTCCACTGTTGAAAGATGGTTTGCTAATGGTGCCAACGGCATTTTTTGCAATTACTCTAAAGTCATATTTAGCTCCCTCTGTAAGCCCACCAATAGTAAATTGGGTTTCAATGACATTTGTAAAACTAGCTTTCACCCAACGTCCCTCTGGCAGATCACGCTTCTCAACAGTATAGCCAGTTATCACACTTCCTCCATCATATTCTGGTTTTGTCCATTGGATTGTTATTGAGTTCTTGTTAATGTGAACAGCTTCTGGAACACCAGGTGGATCGCATGGATCACGGGCCACATACCCCTCTGAGATTTTGCTGCACCGACCAATGCCAACAATATTTTCAGCATAAACCCTATACTCATATTCAATTCCTTCTTCCAAAGGACTGGTTTTGAATTTTGTTTCTTGAATCAAGGTCTTGTTTATCTTCGTCCAAAGGATACTGTTTCTCTCTTTTCTTTCAAGGTGATATCCAATGATGTTGCTGCCTCCATCTGAAACAGGTTCATGCCACTCAACAACCATGTGATCTCTTGACAGAGATGACACAAATGGAGTACCAGGTGGGCCTGGTTCTCTATATGGGTACTGAGCAACAACAGCTGGGGAATCTAAACCATAGCTTTTACCATATCTGTTTTGAGCAATAATCCTGAACTGATACTCCACCCCAGTTTTTAGTCTGCAAACCTTCAGCGTTGTTCTTGCCACAGAAAACGCAACATTCTCCCATGTAGTAGTAGTTGTGTCTCTCTTTTGTACAATATAGTTTGAAATTGGGCAGCCACCAGTGTACTTCGGTGGTTCCCATAAAAGTGTAACACTTGATACTGTGACCTCCAGAAATCTTACAGGGCCAGATGGTGGTCCTGGTTTGTCATGAGTGATTATTTCGACTGTTGCATCTTTTTGCCCAAGAACATTTGAGACATTGATTCCATACATACCACCATCCTCTCTGGCAGCTTCTTTGATGCTAAGAATTGTACTATGTGGTGTATTTGAAATGTTCACTCTTGTTGTGAATTTAAGGGCTGTACCATCCTTTGTCCATGTCACCTTTGGTTTAGGGCGCCCAGAAATTGGAATTTCAACTTTCAGGTCTTTTCCAACAAGAACACTGTAACTATTAAATGCAGGCCTAACATCTGGTTCAATAACCAGATCATTGGCTTGTACTGGGACTGCAAGGGTTCTTGGGTCACTCTTTCCTTTTTCATTAATAGCAATTACTCTGAAAATGTACTCCTCACCTGGATTCAAGTTATTAATAACAGCCTCTAATGTTTTTACATTTGCACAACCAGACCATTTTTCACTTCCCTTCACTTGTATTTCAACAAGGTACTGAAGAATTCTACTGCCACCATCATGCAGAGGTTTTTCCCAAGCAAGAGAGACACTTGTTTTTGTAACATCTACAACGCTTAATTTTCCAGGGCATTGTGGTACTTCTGATACTTTCAGAGGATCAGAAATTTCTGCAGGTATGCCAACACCATGTTCATTCTCTGCAAGGACTCTGAAATAGTAACAGCAGCCCTCCTGAAGTGGTTCAATTTTCCATGACAATTTATGGCAATTTGTTACAACAGCAGAAAAGGTTTTCCTTATAGTTTCACGCTTTTCAACAATATAATTTTTTATCTTAGCACCTCCATCCAAGGCAGGAGGTTCCCATGAAAGAGTGACAAATTCTTTTGTAATTTCCTGAACTTTAAGGTTAACTGGAGCACTAGGAGTATCAAGAACTTTCACAATGATGGTTGCAGATTTTACACCAGATGAGTTTTCTGCAATCACGGTATACCTTCCACTGTCATTTCTATTTATTTTATCAATCACAAGAGAAGTGTGTCCACTAGTGACCTCAACTTGTGCTGTCTCTTTAATGGGGCTGTCATCCTTTTCCCATTTAATTTGTGGTATAGGACGTCCTCTAATGGAAACAAAAATTCGGAGAGATCTCCCGGCTTTAATACTGACAAGTTTTCTAAATTCAGGATCAATATCAAGATCTGGCTCCTCTGTCTTATCTTCTGGTTGAATGTGGCCAGCAACATCTGCATGTTCACCAACACCGACCTTATTAATTGCGCATACTCTGAACTTATATTGCTGTTTTTCTTTTAGATTTTCTACTGTAAAACATGTTAATTTAACACCAGTTGCTGCGGTGCACATCATCCATTCTTCTGCCACTGGGAAATCCTCTGCAACTTTGGCTTCCTGAGCAGGTTTTATCTCCCCTGCTTCTGCTTTTACCTCACACGACTCAACAATATATCCCTGGATTTCACATCCACCATCATAAATAGGTTTTCCCCACGCAAGTGACACAGATGATTTGGTTGTGTCTATTACCTTAGGATTATGTGGAGGACCTGGCTTGAACACAGGATCCAGTGCTTTATAGAATACTGTTGCTGAGCTAGGCTCTCCAATGCCAACAGCATTTTCAGCTGCAACTCTAAATTCATAGAGGTGGGCCTCAAGGAGCCCAGTGACTTTAAAGGTTAAGTCTGTGACAGTTTTCTTGTTGCATCTGATCCATCTAACACCCTCCTTGTCATGTTTTTCAATGATATATCCAGTGACTGGAGTGCCACCATCACTTGAAGGTGCCTCCCAATTTAATACCATTGAGTCTTTCTTGATAGCAGAGATTTCTATTCCCTTTGGAGCATCTGGAAGCATAAATGGATCCTTAATAAGAACTGGGTCAGACTGAAGTGCTTCACCAACTCCAAACATATTCACTGGCAAAACCCTAAAAATATATTCATTGCCTTCAAGGAGTTTTGTTATTTTCAAAGTTTCAGCTTGAACTTTGGGTTCTACAAGGGTCCAGATGAGTCTGCTTGTCTCTCTTATTTCTACAATGTAATGAGTGATTGCACTTCCACCATCCTGTTTTGGGGGTTTCCATGCAAGGCAGCATTGTTCACTGGTAATGCCTGTAATGGATATGGGACCCTCTGGTGCCCCAGGTTTATCTAGGACATTTACATTGACATGGACAGCTTTCTCACCACCTGGATTCCTTAGCAGTAGAGTGTACTGGCCACCATCAGCAAGCTTGGCCTCTTTTACTGACAAGCATGCAAAGCTGTTGGTGTTTTTAATTTCACGATGTATGGTGTTTCCAAGTTCTTGATCTCCCTTCATCCAGTGAATTGTTGGTATTGGTTTTCCATGTACATCTGCATCTATCTTAAATGATTCTCCTGCATTTACAACAATTGCCTGTGTGTAATGTGGGTCTAGGCTGATGCGAGGGGGTTCAATCTCATCCTTTGCAGTAATGGGCCCAGTACTATATGAAGGATCACTAAAAACTCCTGCTGCATTTCTTGCAATAACCCGAAACTCATATTTCTGGTCTTCTGTGAGACCTGTGGCAGTATACTCTGTTTCAATAACATTGGTGAAGTTTGCCTTCTGCCAGCGTCCTTCAGGTAATTCTTTCTTTTCAACAATATAGCCTGTGACCTTGCTACCACCATCATACTCGGGTTTACTCCACATGATAGTGATAGAATTCTTTGTAATTTTAACTGCCTCAGGTGTACCAGGAGGATCACAAGGATCTCGAGCAACATGTCCCTCTGATATTTTGCTTGCCTTTCCAATACCAACAATATTCTCAGCATACACTCTAAATTCATATTCAAGGCCTTCGTCAAGGCCTGTGGTCTTGTAAGTCGTGTCCTGGATTATACTCTTATTAAGCCTGACCCAGAGACTGCTGCTTCTCTCTTTACGTTCAAGATGATATCCCAAAATTGTGCTTCCTCCATCAATAACTGGCTCATTCCACATTACAACCATACTATCTTTGGTTGAAGAATGAATAAAGGGTGTTCCAGGTGGCCCTGGAAGCTTATATGGATACTGTGCTATAACACACTCTGAGACAAGGAGCGGACTTTTCCCATATCTGTTCTCAGCAGTGATTCTAAATTGATATTCACTTCCTGTTTTTAGTCTTCCAGCTTTCACCTTGGTTCTGGCTAGATTTGCTGCTACAACTACCCAGTTTGTTGTAGATGTGTCTCTTTTCTCCACAAGATAGTTCTTAATTGTGCAGCCTCCATCATACTCTGGTGGTTTCCATGAAAATGTGACACTGTCAGCTGTTACTGCTTCAACTTTCACCGGGCCAACTGGTGGGCCAGGTTTGTCAAGAACAACTACTCCTATATTCATTGATGTCTCACCAGCTGTGTTTGAAAGTTTGATGCCATACTGGCCAACATCATCTCTACATGCCTCTTTGATTACAAGATTCAACTGGGTGGCTGTGGAAGAGAAGTTAACCCTGCTTGTTCGCTTAAGTGGTGTAGCATCCTTCACCCAAGAGACTTCAGCTTTGGGACGAGCATTATATGGAATATCTATTGTCAAATCCTCTCCAGCAAGAACACTAAATGTTGAAAATAGTAACTTGGCTGATGGGGCAATTACAAGGTCTTTGGCAATTACTGGAACACCGAGTTGGCGAGGATCACTGGTTCCTTTTTCATTTCTAGCTGAAACTCGAAACATGTATTCTTCACCAGGAGTAAGCCCCGAAATCACTGCCTCTGGTACCTTGACAATCATGGCCTGTGTCCATTTCTCACTGCCTTTACTCTGCATTTCTACAACATATGCAACCACTCTACTTCCTCCGTCATGTTCAGGCTTCTCCCATGACAGTGTGACACTTGTCTTTGTCACATCTTGAAGTGTAATTTTTCCTGGGGGAAGTGGTTTTTCTGATACTTTGACTGATTCACTGGTTTCAATAGGAAGACCAATGCCATACTCATTCTCTGCCAGTACTCTGAAGTAATAATTGCATCCTTCTTGCAGCTGATCAACAGTCCATGTTGTTTTAAGACAATTAGAATTAACTGTAGCATAGGCCTTTCTCGTTGCCTCACGCTTTTCAACAATGTAGTTCTTAATCTTTGTGCCACCATCATTTAGTGGAGGATCCCATACAAGTGAGACAGACTCTTTTGTAACTTTGCTGATTTGGAGGTTTTGTGGTGCACCAGGTGTATCTAGAACTCTAACAGTCACAGAAACTGATTTGCTTCCTGAGCTGTTCTCCACAGTCAAAATATATTTACCACTGTCAAATCTGTTCACATTTTCAACTACTAAGGATGTGAATGATGATGTACTCTCAATTGTAGCTCTATCTAATGATACATCATTCTCTCTTGACCATTTGGTTTCTGGAGTTGGCCGTCCTCTAATTGGCACAAAGAGCCTTAAGGTGTTACCTGCTCTAATGTTCACAACCTTGCGAAGGTCAGCATCAAGGTCAATTTCTGGTGGTAAGAGTCTCTCTTCAGATTTAGGTGAACCAGGAACAGATGCAGCTTCTCCAATACCCTCACTGTTAACAGCAGAGATATTTATTTTGTATTCCTGATTCTCCTTAAGATTTGTTATAGTAAATGATGTTGCTTTCAGTCCCTGTTTAGGAGAAACAATTATCCATTCCTCCTCCTCAGTTCCAGGCATACAGGACTCTACAATGTATCCAGTGATTTCAGAGCCACCATCGTACACTGGTTTATTCCATGCAAGTGTGATGGAGGAACCAGTTGTGTCCAATATCCTTGGGTTACCAGGTGGGCCTGGTTTGAACAGTGTGTCCGTGGCTTTTGTGTAGGGACTTGAGGGACTTGGTGCACTGACTCCAGCTACATTCTCTGCAAAAACTCTGAATTCATATTCATGCCCTGGAACAAGACCAGTTACCTTGAAATGTAAGTCAGTTACCTTCTTCTTGTTGCATTTTACCCAGCGTAAACCAATTCTGTCTCTTCTCTCAATGCTATAGTTAGTGATTTCACTTCCACCATTGCTTGCAGGAGCTCCCCAGCAAATCACCATTGAATCCTTTGTGACAGCTGTAATCTCAGGCATTTGTGGAGGATCAGGTGGAACATAAGGGTTGTCTGCAATTGTTGGGTCAGACTCAAGGGCTTCCCCAACTCCATACTTATTAACAGCCATGACTCTGAAAATGTATTCATTTCCTTTGAGCAATTTTGTTACTTGATACTGCATATCTTGCACGTCTGTTGCCACATTTGTCCAAGCAAGTCTGCTTGACTCCCGTTTTTCAATTACATAGTGTTCAATGTTTGCCCCCCCATCATCATCTGGAGCAGCCCAAGTAAGCACACATTTTTCTGCTGTTATGTCAGAAACCACAAGAGGTCCTCTAGGTGGGCCTGGTCTATCGAGAACTTTGACATTGAAAATATGTTTAGTAATTCCACCCATATTAGCAGCTGTGAGAACATACTGACCTCCATCTTTTCTAAGAGAATCCTTATTAACCAAAGAAGCAGTGATGTCTGTCATTTTTATCTGTAGTTTAGAAGTGATTTCAATGTCCTTTCCATCTTTGGTCCAAACCATAGATGGCAGGGGCTGACCTGTAACATCAGCATCAAGTTTGAAGACTTCTCCTGCCCTAACAAGCACAACATCCTTAAATTTGGCATCAACCATAATTTTTGGTTCTTCAATGTCATCTTTACAAATTATTGGATCTGATACATCTGATGGGTTGCTAATTGCACCAGCTGAATTTCTTGCAAATACGCGGAATTCGTAAGATGCATCTTGGGTTAGACCACTAATAGTAAAGGTGGTTTCAATAATGTTTGTGAAGTTGGCCCTTATCCACCGCCCAGCTGGTAGATCTCTTTTTTCCACAATATAACCTGTAATCTTGAACCCACCATCATATTCTGGCTTTGTCCATTGAATTGTGATTGCATTTTTGGACACATAGTTTGGTATGGGCTGACCAGGTGGATCCACTGGATCAAGAGCAAGCATGGGTTCAGATGATTTGCTTGGTTTCCCAATTCCAGCTACATTTTCAGCCATCACACGGAACTCATATGCAGTACCTGACTCCAGCCCAGTTGTTTTGAAAAGGTTTCCCACCACAAGAGCTTTGCTAATTCTATGCCAGACAATGCTGTTCCTCTCTTTTCTTTCAACATGATATCCAATAACTTCACTTCCCCCATCATTAACTGGCTCATTCCAGCCAACTGTCATTGTGTCCTTTGTGAATTCAACAACCTTGGGAGTGCCTGGTGGTCCAGGCACCTTAAATGGAAGAGCTGCAACTATAGCCTCTGAAGTAATTGGAGGTCCTTCACCATATCTATTTTTGGCCTTTACACGAAATTGGTATTCCACTCCTTTTGTTAGACGAGTTGCTTTAAATGTTGTTCGAATGACAATTGAAGACAGTGCTGTCCAATTCTGAGTTGCGGTTTCCCTTATTTCAATGACATAGTTATTGATTGGTACACCTCCATCATTTTCAGGTAAATCCCATGAGAACTCAATAGAATCATGAGATATTTTGTCAAATTTTATTGGTCCTTTAGGTGGTCCAGGGACATCATGCACTTTGATTATGATGTTATCAGTAACTGAACCAACTATGTTTTTCCCTGTAATTGAAAATACTCCAGTGTCACTTCTCAAACATTCATTTATAATCAAGATGGTTGAAGTAGAGGTATTTTCAATCATTGTCCTTTGTGTTAACTTGAGAGCTTGATGGTCTTTCTGCCAGGTTACTGTTGGCTTAGGACGACCAGTTATGGGCACCTCAACCTTAATGTTATCTCCAGCCTTTGCTATGACTGTCTTCTGGCAGATACCCCGCAAGTCAAATTCTGGTTCTGTGCTTTGTTCTCTTATAACAATATGCTTGCTTTCACGAGGATGGCTTCTGCCTGATAAATTAACAGCCATGACATGGAATACATACTCCTCATTTTCATTTAAATTCTTTACAGTAAAGTCTAAAGACTTTACAGTGGTCACATGAGCCCACTGGTCAGTTCCTTTTTTCTGAGCCTCAATAACATACCCAGTTATTCTGCTTCCACCATCATGTTTTGGTTTGGTCCATGCAAGACTAGCTGAGTTTTTGGTAACATCAGTAATTATGACTGTTTCAGGGGGGCTTGGTGCTTGAGATGCTCTAATGGGATCTAGGGTTTCTACTCCTTCACCAATCCCAAATTCATTTTCTGCAGATACTCTGAAATAATACTCTGACCCCTCTGACAAATTTGGAATTCTTAAAGAACACATGGCACATTTTGTTACTACGGTAGCATATGCTTTGCGAGTAGCTTCTCTTTTTTCAATGATATAATTAGTAATCTTTGCACCACCATCAATAAGAGGTGGTTCCCACTGCAGTGTAATGCTTTCCTTGTCAATGGCTTTTGGTTTGAGATTTATAGGAGGCCCAGGAGAGTCCAAAACTTTAACATTCACATAGGCAGTCTTCTTTCCAGCAACATTCTCTAATGTCAAGTCATATTTTCCAGCATCATGTCTGTTGCAATCAGGAATGACTAAAAGAGTGTAAGACTCTGTGGTGTCAATGTTTGCCCGGGTTTTGAGTGCACTCTGCTCCTTTGTCCAAGTCACAGATGGAGTTGGACGCCCTTTAATTGGAACAAATATGCGAATAGAGCCTCCAGCTTTGACAACTAGTGTTCTTCTTAATTCAATATCAAGTTCCAGGTCTGGGATTTCTTCACGTTCAATGATTTCAATAAGGTCTACTGTTTGCGCTGGTTCCCCAACTCCCATTACATTCATGGCGCAAATTCTAAAATGATATTTTGCTCCAGTCTCCAAGTTAGGAACAACAAATTCTGTAATCATTAAAGGTGTAGTTGTATCCTTCACCCATGTCTCTTCTCCATCCTTTTTGTGTTCAACAGTATATCCTGTAACAGGCAGGCCACCATCATTTAAAGGTTTGCCCCAGTGCAATGCAGCTGTGGTTTTTGTTGTATCCGTAACTCTTGGGTTGATTGGGGGGCCAGGTACATCTAAATGAAACAAAATATATTAGGAAAATAAATTGCAAGTATAAATCTTGCAGTTTAAAAAGATCTTTCAGTAGAAAAGCAAATGCATAGACATTTTATTGTTCTATATCAAAGTAATGTGTAAAAAGCCTACTAAAATATGATAGATAATTTTTTGCAATATGCAGTAAACTGTGCATTAAGTTTCATGTTAGATAATATCAGGATAATGTCATTTATGCTTTTAGAGCAAACTGACATAAACACCTCTTCTTGGTTTTCATATTATCACAAGTTTTCATATCAGTGTTTTTGTTTCCAAATTTAGCATATTATAATTTTTTTGTCCCCACCAGTGCTAGCGTAGTCTTGTAAGATAATATATAATTAGGTATATTATTTATTACTTTTGGTTTGTTGTCTGTTACTTTAAGGCCATATTTAATTACAAAAAAGAGCCATACCTGACTCAGGAATTGTAGGTTCCCAATGCTAGCTTTCTATAGATTTTACATACCTGCCATGACCTTTGTTCTAACAGGTTGTGATGGCTCACTGGATTCCCCAAAGCCAGCCTTGTTCTCAGCAGTTACTCTGAATTGATACTCTTCTCCTTCTGTGAGGCCCTGCACCTCAAACTGAAGGTCAGGTACAGTCTTCTTTGAAGCTTTTGACCACCTTATGCCCTTTCTTTCCTTTTTCTCAACCATGTAACCTGTGATATCACTGCCTCCATCATCAGCTGGTCTCTTCCATGTAACTGTGGCAGTCCCGCCTCCAACATTTCCCACCTCTGGTCTTGCTGGAGGACCTGGGGGACCTATAAAGACCAAAGGTTTTGTTTAGACTGATTATGCAGAAAGCACAGTTCATCATACACACAGTTCATCATTAGCTTATAATGCTGCTTACCATAATTATCCACCATCTTCACTGGCTCTGAATTTGAAAAGTTACCAGCTCCACTATGGTTAACAGCTGATACACGGAATAAGTATTCATTCCCTTGGATTAGCTTATTGGCAACAAAATGACAGTCAATAACCTTGTCTGCAAGAATTGTCCAAAGAAGACGACTTGTTTCCCTCTTTTCTAGAATGTAATACTTAATTGCAGAGCCACCATCTTCATTAGGAGCTGCCCAGGTCAAGGTAACTTTTTCAGATGATATGCCACTTGTTTCAATTTGTCCTGGGGGCCCAGGAACATCCAATACCTTTACTTTGACAGTCTCTTCTTTGACACCAAATGGATTGCTTGCTGTAATGGTATACTCCCCTGAATCCTTTCTACTTGCATATTTGATACACAGAGTAGAGGATGCAGTGCTAGTTTCAATCTGGCATATATCTGATGGCTTGAAGTATTTTCCTCCTTTTGACCAGACTGTACTTGGTGCAGGTTTGCCTAAAATACTTGTTGCTGTAATAATTATTGTGTCTCCAGCTTTGACAGTAAGCCCTTCCTTTACTGTGGGATCAATAATGATGGTTGGTGCCGCTGTGGGGTAATGAAAGAAGAGTATTTTAAGTATGTGCTTGTTTCAAATACAAATAAATGTTAGTCCAGCAACATAGAAATAACATTACCATATTCATCCATGCATACAAGAGTATCTGTTTGTTCAGATGGTGGACTTATTGCCCCAGCTGCATTCTTGGCTCTGATTCTGAATTCAAACTTGCAACCCTCCTGCAAGTTATCCACAGTATATGCACATTCCACAACATTTACAGTATTGGCTTTCACCCAGAACTTGGAAGGAAGGTCACGTCTCTCAACAATGTAACCTGTAAGTCTGTGTCCACCATCATACTGTGGTTCGGTCCATTGAAGTGTTACGGTATTTCTTGTGATGCTGATTACATCAGGTTTACCAGGAGGATCTAAAATAGGTCAAAATATAATAGTATTCTGGGAAATGGAATACAGTAGATATTGCAATTAGTAGTAGGCCTTACGTACCGATAGCATCCAAGGCAACCATTGGCTCAGTTGGAGGACTTGGCTTACCAACACCAGCCAAATTTATAGCCATCACCCTAAACTCATATTCCAGGCCCTCAGTTAAACCTTTTACTTTGAAGTCTTTCATTTTTAAAGGTGTTGGGTTAGCTCTTTTCCATAGCATGCTGTTTCTTTCCTTGAATTCCACATGATATCCTGAAAATACACATATTTTATATAATTACAGTATGAACGATCAAATATAGATTTTTTTAGATTATGACTATTTTGGAACTTTTTTAAAATTTTTATGTTATAAATGTTTTACTACCTGTAATTGGTGAACCGCCCGTTTTTCGTGGATCAGACCAAGCCAAGGTTGCCGAGTCATGACGCATACTCAAGATTTGTGGCGCAGGTGGAGCATCAGGGACATCTGATGAAAATATATAAAGGTTAAATTGAGTTTATTGTAATATGCAATTGTGATTATTGAAAAGAATGCTAAAGTGTACTTACTGAATGGATGCTTGGCAACTACAGGTTCAGATTTGAGACCTTCTCCAACTCCATATTTGTTTTCTGCAGAAACTCTGAAGATATATTGTGTTCCTTCATGGAGACCACCCACTCTATAACTGTTTGTGTCCACCGCTGAGGAAACAGTTACCCACATATTGGTAATAGAATCACGTTTCTCTAGAATGTAGTTGGTGATTTCTGATCCTCCGTCATCTTTAGGAACACCCCATTTTAAGGTAGCTCCTTCAGCCGTTACTTCCTTGAACTTGATAGGTCCTGTACAAATTCCTGGTTTGCCAACAACTCTTACAAAGATAGAAGATTCTTTTGATCCAGCACTATTACGAAGAGTGATGGTATATTTTCCAGCATCACTCCTCTGGCAGTCACGAATTAAGAGAGTTGTATTAACAGCAGTAGATTCAACACAAACTCTTCCAGTGTCAGTCAAATTTTCATCTTCACCCTTCTTCCATGAGACCGTTGGGACAGGTTTACCGCTGATAGGAATTTTGAGTCGAACTGTGCTTCCCTCTTTAGCGATGTAATTTAAGTTTGGCAAATCCCGTAAATCACAACTGGGATAAACTGCACAAAGAAATAGAAATGGTTAGAGACAGAAGTCATATGGTAAATAAGTTAATATTCTATTATATATAATCAATAAGTTACATAATCTCACCAATAACATCCTTTGCCACAATGGAGAGCTCCTTCACTGGACCATTGCCTGCATCATTGGTTGCCATTACTCTGTATTTGTATTCCCTTCCTTCAACAAGATCTTTAGCACTATATTGCATGTTCTTGGATCTTAGAAGCTCCTTCCATTTGTCCTCACCATTAAGAACTTCAAGCACATATGCAATTATTCGACTACCACCATCACTAACTGGTTTCTTCCAAGAAAGAGTGCATGAATCTCTGGTTACTAGCAAGGTCTTGAAGTCCAAGACTGGTCCAGGTTGTTCTGGAAAAAAAAAGATGCCATAGTCCTTGTGTTACATAGTAATGACAGTGTAATCTACAGTGGAAAAGGTTGTCAATTTTCTATATTTTTGCATAAATATTTCCTAAAACATCATCAGATTTTCACACAAGTCCTAAAGTTCAATAAAGAGAACCCAAGTGTAACACAAATGTTATACCAGGTCATGTATTTATTGAGAAAAATTATCTAATTTTACATATCTCTGAGTGGCAAAAGTATGTAAACCTTTGCGTTCAGACCCCCTTAACTGCAACTAAACATTTCTGGTAACTGTTGATCAGTCCTGCACATCAGCCCAGGGGAATTTTTGTTCACACTGTGCATGTGCAAGTCTGCCTCGCTGAAACGGGAATAGCAAAAGGAATATGGGTTAGCAAAAGCAATAAAATATCAATCCATCCATCCATTATCTATACCCCTTTATCCGTCTGGGTCATGGGGAAGCAGCCAATCTCAGCATCTTGGGGCGAGAGGCAGGGTAGACCCTGGGCAGGTCGCCAGTCCACCACATGGCCAAAACAGACAAACAACCACACATGCTCGCATTCACACCTATGGGCAATTTAGAGTCGCCAGTTGACCTAAGTTGCAAGTCTTTGGACTGTGGGAGGAAACCGGAGCACCCAGAGGAAACCCACGCATGCACAGGGTGAACATGCAAACTCCACTCAGAAAGACACCCTGGGTGATCCGGGTATCAAACCCAGGACCTTCTTTTTGTGAGGCGACAGTGCTAACCACCACACCACCATGCCGCAATAAAGTGTTATAATAATAATTATAAATAAATAATGTAGAACATGATTAAATGAAATGAAATGAAATGAAATGAATAAATATAATCACAAATAAGAGCTTTGACACTTCGTGGGGTTCCGGAGACCAGAAGTGATGGATACAGGTGGGTTACTTTGGCACTTTTATTTTCTTACTTTCGCCTTTGAGTGTCTTTGAAAAGAAACACGTAAACATACACACATGCGTGCGCGCAAACACATAGGGCTTTGCGCTGGAACACACCTCACTCTCTCTCTTCACGTTCCGCCGTCTCTCTACTTTATCCGCTCCGCCATTCACTGAGACACAGAGCTCACTCATACATTAAATCAGTAACAGGTTCGAATCCTTGCCACTTACCTCCCGCAACTTCACTCTCCATTCACGGCCCGGCACGCAACCCCGCCCTCGCCTCCACAATAGCAAACATAAAACATTGAATGTGGGATGAAATCGCAATGAAAAATAATTATTAAATTAATTAAAATTAATTCAGCTTCTTGTGATGCATTTCTTTACTTCATTAATAACTCATCCATGAACCTTAAGGGATTCCTTAAGCATAAGACCAACATAATGAGAAAACCTTAAATACTTAAGTGAATATTTTAAGGAACCCTTAATGAGAAGACCTAAGGGTGTTTTGTGCAACCAATTTTATTTTAAAAAGGCCTTAACTTGAACTTTATGGAAAATCTTAACTTAATCTGTTTTGTGCAACCAGCCCCACGACATTGACTTTAACATTCCAAAGCATTCACTTTATTCTTCTCTAACCTTTCTTTGTTAGAATGACTTGAGTGCTTTGAGTCATTGTCTTATTACATTACCCACTTTTTCTTGAGATTCAGTTCACTGACAGTTGTCCTGACATTTTCCTTTAGAACTGGTCTGTATAATTCAGAATTCATTGTTCCCTCAATGATGGCAAGACATCCTGCCCCAGATGCAGCAAAACAGGCCTAAACCATGATACTACCACCTGCATGTTTCACAAGTGGTATAAGGATCTTATGTTGGAATGATGTGTTTATGGAAGTAGTACACAACTTGTGAAGATCTGACCTTGATCGATCCTTGTTCTTTAAATAAAACCGGGTGTCCATTCACACTTGATTATAGTCCCATTGATTGAAAACCCCTTACTGTAATTTTACCTTCAAATTAACTGCTAATCCTAGAGGTTCACATACTTTTCCCACTCACAGATACACTATATGGACAAAAGTATTGGGACGTCTGACCATTAAACCAACAGGGACTTTAATGACATTCTATTCAAATACATAGACTTTAATATGGAGTTGGTCCTCTCTTTGCAGCTATAACAGCTTCCACTCTTCTTGGAAGGATTTCCATAAGATGTTTCTGTGGGAATTTGTGCACATTTATTCTATAGATCATTTAGACATCAGGCACTGATAACGAGAAGGCCTGGCTCACAATTCCCATTTAGTTCATCCCAAAGGTGTTCGATGGGGTTCATGTCAGGGCCCTGTGCAGGCCAGTCAAGTCTATGTCTTCAAGCCATCCAATCATGTCTTTATAGACCTTGCTTTATGCCCTGGGGCACAGTCATGCAGGGATAGAAAAGGACCTTCCCTAAACTGAGTCGACAAAGTTGGAAGCATAGCATTGTTCAAAATGGCTTGGTATGCAGAAGCATTAAGATTGCCCTTCACTGGAAGTAAAGGGCTTAGCCCAGGCCCTGAAAAACAGCCCCACGCCATTATCCTTCCTCCAAAAAACTTCACAGTTGGCACAATGCTGTCAGGCAGGTAACGTTCTCCCGGCATCTGCCAAACCCAGACTCACCCATCTGACTGCCAAACAGAGAAGCGTGACTTGTCACTCCATAGAACATGTTTCTACTGCTCCAAAGTCCGGTGGCAGTGCTTTACACCACTCCATCTGACACTTGGCATTGGACTTGGTGATGTGAGGCTTGCATGCAGCAGCTCGGCTGTGGAAACCCATTCCATGAAGCTCCTCCCGCCGCACAGTGTTTATGCTTACATTAATGCCAGTGGAAGTTTGGAATTCTTCAGATATGGAATCAGCAGGACGTTGGTAACCTTTATACACCTTGGACTTTAGTATTCGTTGACCCTGCTCAGTGATTTTACATGGACTTCCACTTCGTGGCTGAGTTGCTGTTGTTCCTAAATGCTTCCACTCACCAATAATACCACTTACCGTTGATAGTGGAATATCCAGCAGGAATGAAATTTCACAAACTGTCTTATTGCAAAGTTGGCATCCTATCACAGTACCATGCTTGAAGTCACTGTTTGTAAATGGAGACTGCATGGCTAGGTGTTTAATTTTATATACCTGTGGCAATGGGTCTAATTGAAACACCTGAATTCAGTAATTAAGAGGTGTGTCTAAATACTTTTGTCCATATAGTATATGTAATATTGGGTTATTTTCCCTTAATAAATAAATAACCAAGTATAATATTTTCATTTCATTTGCTCAATCAGGTTCTCTTTATCTACTTTTAGGAAAATCTGATGATGGTTAGGACAAATTTATGCAGAAATATAGAACATTCTAAAGGGTTCACAAACTTTCAAGCATCACTATATATATATATATATATTAAAACATGTTCAATTTTAAAAGGTGTTTACTCACCAGAAGCTCTGATAACATCTGCTGTTTCACCAGGCTCACCATTACCGTACTTATTATGAGCCATGACTCTAAGATAGTAGGATCTACCAGGCTCCAGGCCCTCAATCATGAAAGATGTTTTGTCACAGGGTGAGACTGTGGACCATGCTTTTCTCTCTGCATCACGTTTTTCTACTATGTAACCTGTAATTTCGCATCCACCATCAATTAGTGGTTCATCCCACATGATAGATGCACTGTTCTTTGTTGTCTCTTTCACCATCAGGTTTAGTGGTGGGCCTGGGGTATCTGTTGGGTGGTAATTAAAATGACAATGAAGTATTTTTCTATGTATTTTCCTTTAGTAAAACTTATACTAACATTTTCCCCATATCCACAAACTTACCAAGAACCTTAACAATAACTGTGTACATCTTCATGCCACTGACACTATCAAGGTTGAGAATGTATTTTCCTGCATCATATCTATTAACATTTTCAACATAAACCATTGTGTCAGTGTCTGTGACTTTAATGACGATTCCCTGTCTGTTCTTTATGTTGGTGTTCATCTTGGCCCACGTGACCTTTGGAACAGGGCGGCCTTTAATTTTGGCATGAAGTTTCATTTTTGCACCAGCCTGAAGCACCAATGTGTCCTTCAATACTGCATCAAGTTCAGCCTCAGGTGCAACTGAAATTAAATGAAAATCATTTTTTACATTATAGTATGTACCAAGTATGCTCTATGTATGTTGTGTTATGTAATAATTATTGTATAAATAACTTTCATGCTTTTAAAAAAATCATTTCAAATCTTAAATTCATACCGAATATGTCCTTTACAACATGCTTATCTGGGACTTCACATGGCTGACTAAAGCCAACTTTGTTCACAGCGCTGACACGTAGTTGATATTCTGATTTTTCCAAGAGTCCAGTGACAACATAGTGCGTGTCCTGTAGGTTCTTTGGGACATTGCATCGGATCCAGTCTGTTGCATCTGTCCTCTTGCATTCAACTAGATATCCCAAAATTTCACTTCCACCATCATTTACAGGTTTAGTCCAAGATAAGCTAATAGTGCTGTTACTTGTATCTGTAACCTTAGGGGAAATTGGTGGTCCAGGAGGATCTGTAAATGGCATTATTAGAAATTTAAACCGGTAAATAAATACATTCAAATGTGATGTGAATAACTGACTGAATAACTATTATAAACTGACTTACAAATAGGATCAACTGCAGCAGCAGAGGTTGATGGCTCGCTGGGTTTTCCAAGACCAGCTCTGTTAACTGCAATAATTCTAAACTCATATTGAGCCCCTTCTGAGAGACCTCCAACTTCAAGTGATCTTTCAAGTAATGGTTTCCTATTCAGTTTCGTCCAGATTATTTCTTTGATCTCACGCTTCTCAACAATATATCCAAGAATGGTGGAGTTACCATCATCAGAGGGTTCCTTCCAGCTTACAGTCATTTTCTCTTTCATGATATTTGTAATGATTGGTGGATCACATTGGCCAGGAACGGCTGTTAATATCAAGCATAACAGTGTAAATCTTTGCTGCAAGCCATAACAGATAATACAGATAAACAATTTTATACATATATACTATCTTTAGTATATATGAATATGCAACAGGACATTTGTTATCAAAAGAGAAGGTAGATATCTTACTAAAGGGGTCCTTTGCAATAACAGGATCTGAGTGGACGGCATCGCCAGCTCCATATCGGTTTTCAGCACGTACACGGAACTGGTATTCATGACTCATAATCAGCTTTTCAACACAAAATTTGGTTATATCACCACTGATTTTAGCAGAAACCTGGGCCCAATTAGCCCGGCTTGACTCACGCTTATCTACAATGTAGTTTGTTATCGGTGATCCACCATCTGCAAGTGGAGCTGTCCAGCTCAATTTTACACGATCAGAAAATACTTCTTCTAACTTGATAGAGGCAGGTGGACCAGGTACATCTGTATAAAGGAGAATACATGACACAAGAAATGGCATCAATGAATTATATCATATTTATTTAAGTATCATATAATGGAATCAATGAATACATATGCCATTTGTAAGATGGCAAGGTGCTATAGTGTATTAATACATAATACAGACCCAAAACTGTGAGCTGTATGTCTGCTGTCTTAGAACCACTTGCATTCTCAGCAAGAATGCTGTACTGCCCTGTATGGAGTTTTGTCACTGCAGTGAGGTTTAGACAAAATAGGTGTCTCTTTTGTGACATCTTCATGTCTTTATCCATGCTCAACACTTTTCCATCCTTGCTCCATGTAACCTTCGGCATTGGTTTGCCAAAAACTTCAGCTTCAAGGCAAATATCTGACCCAGCTTTCTTTGGCTGCATCTTCTTCATCTGTATTGACAGTTCAATTCTAGGAGGAACTGTAAATAATAAAATTTATAAAGAATGAATCAACATATCACTATACTCAAAGCTGAAAAGAAAACTTCTAATAAAAAACTCACCATTCTCTGCAGACACCAGAATAGGGTCACTGACTTCAGATGGCCTGCTAATGTTAATGGCTGTTTTTGCAATAACCCTAAATTGATACTGGGAACCCTCATCCAATCCAGACACAGTGTACTCTTCCCGAGGCACATTCTGACTGCTTGTGTTGCATCGCACCCATTTGTCTCCAGGAATCTTCAATGCTTCAACATAGTATCCAATGATCTTGCTTCCACCATCATTCTTTGGTTTGGACCAAACCAGTGTAACTCTATTTTTGGTCACATCAAGTACCTCTGGTTTACCCGGAGCATCTGTAATGGCATTGATGAATGCGTTTTCAAAATAATGAAACAAAAATGAATTTAAATTAACAATTGTTTTACATTGACCTACCAACTGGTGTTCTTGCTGTGACAAAATCAGTCTTTGCACTTGGTTTGCCCTGTCCTGCACGGTTAATAGCAGATACTCTAAAATTGTATTCCAGACCTTCAATTAGACCAGCACATGGATATTCAGTTGTTCGCACAACTGAATCATTAGCCTTTACCCATAAAAGACTATTCCTCTCTTTTCGCTCAATGTAATATCCAGTAATTGGGCTGCCACCATCTGACTCTGGCTTATCCCAAGCCACAAACATGCAGTCCTTGTTTATTTTTGGAATACGACAATTCAAGGGTTCACCAGGAACATCTGGGGAAAAAATGTACAGTAAGTATCATGTTATAAACATTTGTTTTACTAACAATTCTTTAATTACTAACAATTATCTTGTTTTCAACTTACCAAAGGGGAATTTAGCTATCATCCTCTCAGATGTGATGGGGTCTGAAATTCCAAAACGGTTCTCGGCACGAACACGGAACATATACTCCTTTCCAGGAACAAGTTTCCCAAGTCTGCAACCAGTCTTGCCACCACTGGAAACAGCAGTAACCCAGTCACCTCTGCTCACATCACATTTCTCAACCACATAGTTAGTGATATTGCTACCACCATCTTCAAGTGGCTTGTTCCAAGACAGTGTGCAGGCATCAGCGTCAATGTCACTTATTTCAAATGGGGGCTCGGGTGGTCCAGGAATATCTGCAAAAAGCATTTCAGTTTTTCATTCCAATCAAGCACAAGCCAAAGTCTTATTGGATTAAGACTTTAATATTTAAAAACACTTTTTGTTTTATTTTTATTTTTTTCACTTTTCGTTTATATTTTGTTTATGCATTAGATTTTATTATTCATTATATTCATGGTGTATGTTCATATATGTGGAATCCAGAAACACTGTTGTCTGATTATTGAGTACAATAACATAGGTATATAGCTGCACAGATATGCAAAAGCACTCTAGGCAGACTCTACTTTGTCCATCAGTGAAAAGTAATTGTATACCTACAATATTGTGCAAAGGTTTTGAGCACCCTGTTTTCTGGGAACCCTGTTTTCTTTTTTATTTTATGAGTTCTGCATTATTGAGTCTGTACAAAAACTTTTTGAAAAAGATTCCAACAAAAATGTTACAGAAATACTGTTTATATGTGTAACCGGGTCACACGCTATGTCTGGTAAATAGAGATATCTAGGGGTAAGACTTTTAGCGGTGCCTGCTCCTTTAAGAAGGGAAAGACTACGGTGACGTCAGTTTATAGTACGATTCGGCAAGCATACTGCATTCTGAGAAAAAGATGGCGATAGTGATTAAGGTTCGATGGCGATGGTGATTTAGTCTGGTGTGGAAAGGAGTGCAATCCTCATTTGTACCTCTGTAAGTCGTTTTAAAACAAGTAAAATAAGAGTTCATGAGGACGTTGCACAAGATATGTGTATATATATGTATATTGGTGAAAGTTTCTAGAGATGATGTTTAATATCATATGTGATCAGGAAAACCACGAGCTGCGGGGGTAGCTAAAAGTCACTTTTATTTGTAAAATGCAGCATAGGTTCATTCTGTAGTGTGAACACGTTATGCAACGTATTTTCTTACTGAAATGGGAAGATACTGTATTCTTTATAACATTTTGCCGTTTTATTTTATCCAGTAAATGTGTAATCCTGGTGTAGAAGACACATGTACAAGTTCAGTAGCATGTGTGACTGAGGTGAGAGATGTACCTCTTTTGTTTAGTACATTGTTAACTATACTCACAAGCCATGTGAAAGAAAGCATGGTAACTGATGTATGGTTTGTGTTTCTATCTTTCCAGTATCACCACTACCTTGTGTTTACTGTTGTTCCTACTGTTCCAAGTGTTTATAGCATTAGTGGGTGTTAGTTTGTGCCAGGTTTATGTGCACTATTTGTGTAACTTACAGGTGCAGCTTAGCTTTGAGTAAGTGCTAATTACAATTTGTGATTCACGGTTTGAAAGCTAAGGGTCCAGATATTTAGGGAACCGATAAATATTTCATTTCTACATTTTGATGTCCGACTCATTGGAGAGTTAGGAGAGTTCCTCTTCTACATTCTCTGGGTTTAATTAGTTTTGCCTATGTTTGTATTCTTAATTAACCTCATATGTGAGATCCTATAGATGCGAACCCCTAAATTTGATTTGTTGGAGTTGTGTGCTCTTTTCCCACCAACAAAGCAGCTAATTTTGTACCAGACCACTTTTCAGACAAAAAACAAAACAAAACCCCTTAATGAAGGCTGCTGGTTTTCAAGTCTACAGAAGAACTGTGTCTAAGATGCTCAGTAAAATTTGTGAGCCAATTTCCCTATAAAACTGCTCAAATTGCACCTGAGACTACCAATGTTGTTATTGTTGCTGTTTTTTTTAACAAAGCAAAGTTTTTCACACCAAATAATGACTTTGTTTAGTTTATTACTTTTTCCTGCTTCTTGTTGTATTTTTTTTATATAGAAATGTATGATATCAGTATTTTTAATGAATCTTTATAGCAATTTTCATATGTGCTTTAGCATGGTATGGATACTAGCATGGATATGGTACTAGCAAGACTTTATCATACTACTCTACATGTAAGATGAACATGATAAAATGGTGGTGAGTTTAGGTACAAGTGATGTGTACTTAATAAACTGGCAGCTGAGTGTATGTGATAATACTAACCTTTAATGACAATTTTCAAAACTTGTTCCACCTTTCCTGAACTGTTCTCTGCAACAAGGCTATATTGACCACTATCTGTTCTTGAGACATCTTTGATGATGAGCACACACAAATTCTGGGATTTGTGTACTGCAAGGCGGCTTGAGGGGACCACATTTTCATCTCCTCGTTTCCACTGACACACAGGTGCTGGCTTCCCAGATACAAGAGCCTCAACTCTCACTTTTGCTCCTGCCTTTGCAGTGACAAGTTCTGACATGATAATCTTGGGCTCCACTATGAAACAAAAATCAAGTATTGTCAAATGAATTATATCTTTAAGAGCCAAATTATTTCACATAAATGTTGAATACAGTAACTTACACATTTGTTCTTTAATCTCATATGCTTCTTTAGTTTCAGTGGGAAGACTAGCTCCCATGGCATTGCGTGCAGCTACTCTGAAGCGATATTTCCTTCCCTCCTTCAGCCCAACAACAGAGATACATAAATCTTTCACAATGGTATATGGTGTCCATTCTTTCTTTTCCTCTTGTACTTCTTCCTCCTTCACAATTGGTGGTGGTGGGGGCTCAGCACCTGGCTCCACCTCACCTTCACCCACCACTGGTTCCTTGGTTGTTTTGGGCTTAGGAAGCTCAAGGTAGTCAATTATGTAGCCATCAATCTTAGCTCCACCATCCCTCATTGGTTTCACCCAGCCCACCTTAGCACTATTCTTAGTAATCTCCAAAATGTCAACCTTCTGAGGTGGGTCAGGTTTACCTAAGGCCAAAAAATAATTACAGAACAATTCTAGACATCCTAACAACTTTTTAAAAGATTCAGTTTACATCATACTTACTGATAGGATCAGAAGCCAGATATGATCTCTGTGTGGCTTTTGGAACACCTGGACCATACTCATTCACTGCAGTAACTCTGAAGTAATATTCTGTACCTGGTACAAGATTACTGACGTTAAAGGTTGTTTTGTCTATGTCAGTTTTAACTGTTGCCCAAGACTTGCGATCTATTTCACGCTTCTCGACAATATAATGAGTTACTTCACTGCCGCCATTATTTTCAGGTGGGGACCATGAGAGATTGCAAGATACCATTGTAATGTCCGTGGCCTCCAGACCAACAACTTGTCCTGGTGTGTCTGCCAAAACATTTGAATGAAACAGTGAAATCTCAGTGTAAATAAAACTGTTGTTTACATTATACCTGAAAGTATTTGTTCTACTTTATCGTACCAAGTACTTTGACGTTGATAAATACAGCTTTTTCCCCTGCTGGGCTTGTTACAGTCAGTGAGTATTTGCCTGAATCGTCACGTGTGGTATCAGAAATGACAAGGAATGTCATTGTGTCAATGATATCCACATGACCCTTCCTGACAACATTATCAATTCCCATTCTTCTCCATAGCACCTTGGGAGGTGGCCGTCCCCTGACAGTAGCAACTATTCTTATTGGGCAGCCAGCTCTAACAGTAAGACCTTTCTTCAGCTCAGCATCCAAATTAACTTCAGGGGCCTCTGTTTGAGAAAAGACAAACACACACATATACAAAGTTGAAGACCATGGCACTTGAAAGCTCCTGATAGTTGTTAGCACTTGTTCAGACTAACTTACCAAAAATGTCTCGTGGAGAAACAGCTCTCTCAAGATTAGTTGGTTGGCTCAAACCTATCTGGTTTTGTGCAGAAACACGAAATTCATACTCAAAATTCTCATCCAGACTTGTGACCGTGAACTCTGTTCCAATCAGCTGGGCAGCAACATTGCACCTCTTCCATCCCTCATCTCCCTTCTTGCCTGTACCCTTGACTCTGAGCTCCACTACATATCCAATGAGTGGAGCACCACCATCATGTGTAGGCTTTGTCCATCCAAGAGTGATTGATGTCTTTGAACTATCAGTCACCTTTAAGTTTCCAACAGGACCAGGAGGCCCTGCAAAAGAAGAACAGTTATTAAATCAAGAAAAAGAAATGAAGTAAGTAGACAAGTATATCTTTAGGTAAATGTTATGTTAAACTAAACATACCAACAGGATCCCTTGCAGTGAATGTTCTTGATGGCTTGCTTGAATCACCAACTCCAATCTCATTCTCAGCCTTTACACGGAATTGGTATTCATGATTAGGCAACAATCCTGTTACAGTCAAGCATGTATTAGAAATAGGAGATTTAGTAACTGGTGCCCATCTTATGCCATGCTCTTCTTTCTTTTCAAGAATATAACCAGTGATGGGTTTTCCACCATCATTATCAGGGGAGCACCATACAACTGTCATTTCATCCTTTGCAACTTTGGTAACCTCAGGTGCATCTGGTGCACCAGGTCTACTGAACTGGGTCCTTGCAATAATAGACTCTGTTTGTACAGCAGGTCCAGTTCCCATCTTGTTCTCTGGCCTTACTCTAAAGATGTACTCATTTCCTTCAATTAGGCGAGTTACATTAGCAAAATTCTTTATAATAGCTGAAGAATGAATTGACCAGACTCCTCTCTTTGTCTCACATTTCTCAATGATGTAGTTATAAATTTCGCATCCACCATCATCCTCAGGCACTTCCCATTCCAACTTGCATCTATCCACTGAAATGCCTGACACCTTGAGATCTCTAATAGGTCCAGGTCTGTCAAGAACATTTACTTTAGCCTCAGCAGTACAGGTTCCAGCAGCATTTGTTGCAGTGACAGTATATTTTCCAGTATCTGTTCGTTTTGCATTTGTAAGCAGAAATTTAGAAAAGTTAACACCAGTTTCAACCTGTAGTCGAGGACTTCGATTGATATCTTCTGGGTCACCTTCTTTAGCCCATTTCACATCTGGTTGTGGTTTGCCTTTAATCTCTGCCTCAATTGGAATGGAATCCCCAGCTTTAACTACCAAAACACCTTCTAACTTGACATGTAGCTCAGGAACTGCAAGTTCCTCTTTTACAAGAACTTCAGCTGTAGTCACCCAATTGCTCTCTCCTCCTTCATTTTTTGCTTGTACTCTAAACTGATATATTTGGTTTTCTATGCATCTGTCAGCCATGAAATATGTCTCTTTAATAGCACCTTTGTGAAGTCTTTCCCATTCTTCTGCTTCTTTTGGTTTCTTTTCCAAATGATAAGCAAGATTGAGGCTACCACCATCATATTCTGGCTTCTTCCATTTAAGGAAGACAAATGTTTTTCCAATTTCAGTAATATGGAAATTCTCTGGCTCACCAGGTTTCTCAACTGGGTCAACAGCAAGCACTGCTGTTTTTGTTTCTGTTGGTGGTCCTGCACCAATTTTGTTCTCTGCACTAACACGGAAGAAATATTCACAGTTCTCAATAAGTGGAGCCTTCACAAGACGTTTAGTACAATCAGATGAGACAATTGTCCATCCCCTTTGACTAGGTTGACGGCACTCAATTATGTAATTTGTAATTTCAGTGCCACCATTGTCCTCTGGATTTTCCCAAGACACCATGCAGGAGTCCTTGGTTACATATGCAACCTTCAAGTTCTGGCAAGCTCCAGGAATGTCAAGCACATTAACAATGATTGTAGCATGTGCTTGGCCACTGGTATTTTTAGCTTGAATTGCATATTTTCCATAATCTCCTCTCAAAGCATCCTGAATGACAAGTTCAACAAGTGGAAAGTTCGTAATCATTTCTGTACGTTTGTCTCTGCCTAAGGCTCTTGCGTCCTTAGTCCATGTGATTTCAGGATCGGGTCTGCCTTTAACTCGGGTGATAAGGCTGATGATCTGTCCTGCCCTAACTGTTAAAAGATCACGGCAAGAAACATCAACAGTAACATCTGGAGGAACAAGGATGTCTTTGGCAAGTACTGTCTCTGTTAGCTCTCGTGGCTCTCCATCCCCAACTTTGTTAGATGCTCTAATACGGAATCTGTACTCCGTGCCTTCAGCAAGTCCTGGGACTCTGAATGCGCATTGCTTGATAAGGTCCTTATTGATCCTTTCCCACTGTGCAGAACCAGATTTCTGGCATTCAACAACATATCCTAAAACAGGGCTACCGCCATCTCTGTTAGGCTTGCTCCACACCAAATCTGCATATGACTTGCTCCAGTCCTTCAGTTTTATGTTGCTTGGAGGTCCAGGAGGAGCAACTGGGCGTGTGGCTTTTATTTGGTCTGAAGGATAGGAAGGCTCACTTACACCAGCAACATTTTCAGCAAAAATTCTGAATTCATAGATGTTGCCCTCAAAAAGACCAGAGACTCTGTAGCGAAGATCCAAGACTGGTGTTTTATTCACACGAATCCATTTACCAGTCATCTCCCTGCGTTCCACAATGTAGCCACTAACTGGACTTCCACCATCAGTTTCTGGTTCAGTCCATGACAATGTCACAGCATTTTCTGTGATATCAGAGCATGTTGGTGGCCCTGGAGGACCTGGTGGATCAAACATATGTTTTGCAACAGTTGGAGGACTTTCAAGAGCAGCACCGATGCCAATCTTGTTCTCAGCACGAATTCGCACAATATATTCACGACCCTTCTCTAATCGTGGCACCTTAGCTTTGGTGCTGTTACTTCCAGAACTTACAACAGACCATGGCTCCCAAGACTTCTTGACATCCTTCTTTTCAACAATGTAGTTCATCACTGGTGTGCCACCGTCATCCTTAGGTGGATGCCACTGGATAACCATGTGATCAGGAGTAACCTCAAGGATGTTGACAGGTCCAAGTGGAGGACCGGGAAGATCAAGTACTGTAACATGAAGAGCAACTGACTTGCTTCCTACAGGATTTGAAACAGTAAGTAAATATTCCCCACTGTCTGTCCTTGCACTATCAGCAATGCTTAGAATTGTTGATGTTCCTTCATTATCAATCTTGTATTTGCCCTCCGTTTTCAACTCATTGGCATCACTTAGCCATTTGGGTGTTGGAATTGGTATTCCTTTCATGACTGCAGGGAGTACAATTGTTCTTCCAGCCTTTACAGTAAGACCCTCAATGAGCTTCACATCAACTTCAATAGATGGTGCCACTGTAAAAAAAAGTACATGGTTATATATTCATATCTTATTATATATTTATAGATTAATATCTTACATACCTATTTATTTATTTACATTTACAGTGTTGGGCAGAGTCAGTGAAGACTTGGAGTTCTTAGTGGTATATACTAGATACCAAAATATTTGAAATTACATATAGCTATAGAGGCTTTTGTGTAAATTTGTCTTAAATATCTCTTCTTCATTATATGATAAAATTTCATACATGATAAATAAACCATCTCTACTTCTGACCATGTTTATTGGAAACCAATGAAAGGCTATGACACACAGTACCGTATATAGTAGGTAATAAGTATAATATACTGTGTATTTATGCTCAGATTATCAGATCATTATCACAAAATATCACAAATCTTACAAGTCTTCTCCTGGCAAGTAATTGGTACACTGGTATCTGGTCTGCTAATGCCGATTGCATTTTGTGATTTTACACGGAATCTGTAGGTTTTTCCTTCTTGAAGTCCAGTAACATGACAGTTGGCATTGCTGACAGTTTTGAAGGAGACCCAATCAGTGGCCCCTTCTTCTTGATGCTCAACAATAAATCCAGTGATTTCACTTCCACCAGTGCGATCAGGCCACTCCCATTCAAGCCATACTTCAGTTTTTTCTGCATCTACATGGTGCAAATTCTTGGGAGGGCCAGGAGGATCTGCAAACAATGAAAGATATTAAGTTTTGTGTTAATTACATTACTTTATGCTTAACTAATGTGTTAAATTCAATTCATGGTGTTGTTTTAAATGATTAGGTTTGCTAACTTGGCTGAACTAAAATGGAACAAAATTGAGTTAATTCAGTCCCATTGGAAAGGGAACTGCATCCCAACCTTGAGACACTGACAGTAATAATGCCCTCATCAAAATTTCACCAATGTGAATAAACATATTATCATATGTTCTAAATTAATACTTACAGAGAGGATCAACTGCCTTGATAGGCTTGTGGGTTTCAATATATGCACTTCTTCCAAACTGATTTTCAGCTGCCACACGGAATAAATACTGAACACCCTCCATTAGGTATAATGCCATGAGGCTAAGCTTCTTGGCTGAGGCACAGACTGGAACCCATTTCTCCGCTGCGACATCTTTTTTCTCCACAACATAGTGAGAGATCACAGCGCCACCATCATCCTCTGGCTTTTGCCAGGTTATATAAGCTGACTCACTCGTAACATCTGACACGGTAAGCTTTCTTGGAGGTCCGGGTTTATCTATGTTGCACAAAAGGTAAAATAAATAAATAATTAAACAGGAAAAAAACACATATATATGTATGTATGTATGAACTATTCATACCAAGAACAAGCACTGTGCATGTTGCTGTCTTTGAGCCTGCTGCATTTTGAATGGATATGGTATAGTTTCCACAGTCAGCACGGGTACATTTCTTTATTTGCAGTTTACTTCCACTCGTTGTGACTTCAATAACACAATGAGCAGGAATGTCATCACCATTTTTCTTCCAAGAAACAGTGGGAATTGGCATGCCCTTGATCACAGCACTTAGTGTGATATCTGTTCCAATCATAGCAAGATGGTCCCGTGACATATTGGCATCCAGCAACAACTCTGGCTCCTCTGCAGACCAAAATGTATGAATAATTAGGGTTATTTGGGACTGCTAAGCTTTCATCTATTTTAGAACCAGCTTAATAAAACAAAACTATTACCAAGTCTGTCATGCACTTTAACTGGTTCCTTTACATAAGCAGGCTCAGATTTTCCAGCTGCATTCACAGCCATAATCCTGAAACGGAATTCTTCACCCTCTGGTAGGTTCTTCACAACAAACTTAGTATCAGGGCATGACTCTGGTGTCTCATTGGCTTGCATCCATTCAATTGCGCCAGGCTTCTGATACTCAATAAGATATCCAAAGATTTTGCCATTTCCATCATGGCGAGGAATACGCCATGACAGACTCACTGAATCCTTTGTTTTGTCAGTGACCTCAGGTAGAACAGGTGGGCTAGGCCGAACTGCAAAAGTAAATGTGATCATTTAAAGGGAAATGTTTACACAAATGATTTGAATGATACAAAACTGCAAAATAATTTTTTATACAATGCAAAAAAAATGTCAGAAGATATTATCCTCATGATCTTGATCTTTTGTTAACAGTAGAGAACAAATTCCTAAAAGATAAGTCATCAAGCCACAACCTTAAGAGAGATCTGGCTAATTTCAAAAGTTAGCTAATATTGGTTAGAAATTGCAGTGCTATTAAATGCTATCCTGTTTGTTACTTTTTTTTTTGTTGTTGTTGTTCAAGGATAAGAATCACATACCAATAGGATCCTTGGCTATGATAGGCTTAGAAGGAGGGCTGGGGTCTCCAGTACCAATTTCATTTTCTGCTGTGACACGGAATTCATATTCACAGCCTTCAGTGAGATCTTGAACCCTGTACTGGGTAGCAGGGTAGATAGGATCTCTAGTTGCCCTGGACCATCTCTTAGCAGAGGGCTCCTTCTTTTCTAAGAAGTAGTTAGTAATGGGCTTGCCACCATCACGAGGGCGGTTCCAAAGGACAAGGGCTGAGTCATGGTACACTTCTTTAACCGTAGGCTCGTCAGGTGCCTCAGGTACTCCTAAAAAATGGTAACATTAAAATGCTGAACAATACAATGTATAAAATATACTTCCAGAAACAACAGATGTCATCATACTGAAACGATCCTTGGCCTTCATTTCTTCAGACTCTAGTGGGTCACTGATGCCATACATATTCTCAGCACTGATTCTTAAGATATATACACGGCCTTCCACAAGCTTTGGCACTTTGCAGGTGGTTTTTGTGCTGGCAGATGTTACAGTGGTCCACATGTCCCTGTTAACATCTCTCTTCTCAATTATATAGTTGGAAATTTCACATCCACCATTATCAAGAGGAGGCTTCCAAGAAATTACCATATGATCTCTGTGAACTTCCTCAAATATAACTGGACCTTCAGGTGGTAATGGGCGGTCTGAAATGTGTATCCACATAACAGTTCATTAATAATATTGCTTACATTAAAATAGAGGAAAAAGTTATATTAAACAAAAAAAAAAATACATACCAACAACAGTGACTTTGCAAATGCCCTTGCGGGCTCCAGTACAATTTTCAACTGTAACACAATATCTGCCACTGTGTTCACGCTGAGCCTGGATAATGCCAAGGCACATGGTGTTTAGTGTAGTCTTGAACTGAATATGTTGATCTGCTTTCAGCTCCTTGTCATCTCTTGACCATGTAACAGAAGGTTTTGGCTTGCCTGTGTAGCGCCCTTGCAGAGCAAAACTTTCTCCAACACGAACAATAATTTTGTCACGGAAGTCTACTTCAATCGTTGGGGGTTCTGAAATAAATCATAACTAATCAATCAACTCCACAAAAATTTATATTTCTATGATATTACACACAGGTTACAATTAATTTAGTAAGAACCAGTTTCTCATACCAAGTTCATCTTTGCACGTGATTGGTTTGGAGCAGAAGGACGGCTTGCCCTGACCTAACTCGTTGACTGCACTCACACGGAATTCATAGGAGTCACCTTCCCGGAGACCATCATAGGTGAATCTCCTGTCCATCAGTTTCTCTTTGGTCAATCTCATAAACTTGTCCTTGCCAATTATGCGTGCCTCTAGAATGTACGAAGTCACCTCACAACCGCCATCATTCTTTGGTGGTTTCCATGTTAAATTAATATATTCTTTAGTGACAGCAGTGATCTCAACTTCCTCTGGACGGTCTGGTACACCTTATAAAAATAATTTTAAAAAATCATATTTGTTAAAAAAACAGCTATAGTCTCTTCGGTATTTCAGATACATTACTTATGTGCTCTGCATAATATGGTATTATAATATGCAAAAGTAGAACAACTTACTTAGACGTTCTCTGATGATAATTTCACATGCAGTTTCACGGAATGGACCAGCTCCTACTGCATTTTCAGCTGCAATTCTAAAGAAGTATCCTTTTCCTAAGATTAGATTATGAACCACAGCATTTTGCCTAGCGGCATTATATGAGCATGCTGTCCAAGCTTTGCGTTCAGCTTCACGTTTCTCAATTATGTAGTTAGATATAGGAGAACCGCCATCATCCTCTGGGAAGAACCATATCAATTTGCATGAGTCAATACTAAGATTATCTGCTGTAAAAGGTATACCAACTGGACCAGGAACATCTGGGGAAGGAAAACAACGAA
The DNA here is from genome assembly GCA_030068235.1 of Notoglanidium macrostoma. Lineage (NCBI taxonomy): Eukaryota > Metazoa > Chordata > Actinopteri > Siluriformes > Auchenoglanididae > Notoglanidium > Notoglanidium macrostoma. The sequence goes on along the minus strand of JAQQZR010000035.1, from coordinate 23,343,871 downwards.
ATATTTAACAATGTGTTTTCATTTGTTTACAGATGTCTAAATACTCCAACTTACCAAGAACATCAACAATGACAGTCCTTTTCACCTCTCCTCCAGCATTCTTTGCTGTTAAGCTATAAACACCTTGCTGCTTTCTAGTGCAATTCTTAATTACTAATGAAGTGCTGATTGATGTGGTCTCAACAACAGCCTCTGGTGGAACAACTCCACTATCTCTGTTCCATGTGATGTCAGGTGTAGGCTGGCCTGACACATATGCTATGATGCGTATCACACCACCTGCATGAATAACAAGCCTCTCCTTCATTGAGACATCCATTTCAAGAACTGGGGCAACTGTAATATGAAAACAAATATGGTACAAAATGAAAGAAAAAACAAGTGTATCCAACTTTTACGGTGAATATGTAAAATAATATACAGTATATGTGTGTGTGTGTGTGTGTGTGTGTGTGTGTGTGTGTGTGTGTATATATATATATAATTTTTTTGCTAAGACTTACTTATTTTTTCCTTCATTTCAAGAACTTCAAGAACTTCCCCTGGTTCACTTAGCCCAGCAGCATTGAATGCCAAAACTCTAAACTTGTAAAATCCATTCTCTTTCAGCCCAGTAATTACAAATTTTTTTCCTCTGACTTCTTTTTCTTTGGCCTAGAACAATATGAATTAACTTCAATTAATAATATTAACAACCCCCCCACCACGTAAAATACATTAAAATCCAATATATTAGGACAGTAGCTTATCACATGTAGTAACAAAAGTATTTCAATTTACAGGATACCTTAACCCATGCCTCTGTGCCTTCCTCTTTGTATTCAACATAGTAACCCATGATCTTTGAGCCTCCATCTTTTAGAGGTGGAATCCATTCCAAGTCAACTGTTGTCTTTGTCCAGTCAGTAACTTTGGGGGTTGGTGGTGAAGGGGGAGCTACACAAAAACAGAAATATATAACTGAGACTCTTGCATAATAACAAATAGACAAATCACTATTGTAATATCCGTGTAGAGCAGTGATGACTCAGTGGTTAAGGCTCTCTGGAGTACTGATTAGAAGGCTGTGAGCTCAAATTCTCATACTGCCAAGCTATCACTTTTGCCCCTAAAAAGGCTCTAAGCAAGGCCCTTACCTCTCACCTGCTCAGCAAGATTGTAAGTTATTTTTGATAAAAGCATCTGCTTAAATTATAAATGTGCATGTAACTGTAGCTGCTCACCAATTGGATCTCTGGCAAATGTTGGGTCAGATGGTAAACTTGGGGGTCCACATCCAGCTGCATTGAATGCAGTCACACGGAACAGGTACTGAGAGCCTTCAATGAGTCCTGTGACTTTATAAGAAACTCCAAAGGGCATGGGCCTGATTGGATCACGGGTGACTCTGTTCCAACGTTTTGATGTGGTCTCTTTGCGCTCAAGCCAGTAGCCAATAATTGGACTACCACCATCTGTATCTGGCTCTTCCCAGTTTACAGTTATTGAATCCATTGTAATGCTTGATAGAGTTGGTTTCTCACACTGACCAGGAATGGCTATAAAAAGGATCCAATATATTAGGTCATAATATGGTAAAACTATGGAAAAATGAATTTCTAATGGCTTTTCTGTATGAGCATGACTACTTACTGAAAATATCTCTAGCAATTTCTGGTTCACTGTCAAGAGGTTCACCAACTCCATATTTATTCTGTGCCCTGACGCGGAACACATACTCATGGCCAGGCATTAGACCCTCAATTGTGAACATGCGCTCTTTGGGTGCACCTGGGACAGGAATCCATGTTTTTCTATTGGCAACACGTCTCTCTATGGTGTAGTTAGTGATTTTAGAGCCACCATCATCTATTGGAGGTAACCATGACAGTGTAATATTTTCAGCATGAATCTCCTCAAATTTTATTGGTGCAGAAGGAGGTCCCGGAAGTCCTGACAATGAAAATGTTGTGATCAAGTACAGAAATGTCAACGTATTCATTTCTAGTCCAATAATTGTATGGTAATATCGCTAGTAAATAAATTGCTATTTGAAACACCTACCTTTAACATTAAGTCTCATCTCTTTGGAGGCCTTGCCTAAGCTGTTGCTGGCAGTGAGTGTATAGAGACCCGTGTCTGAGCGCTTGCCCTGCTGGATCAGCAGAGTGCAGCTATCATCAGTCACAAGCTTATTGATATGTTCATCATATTCAATATCAACCTTGGCATCACTTTTGTGTGGTGGGGCCATCTGCCAGGTAAGGGTAGGGAATGGACATCCCTTGATCTTAGCAACAATCTTAATATCTGTAGCCTGCTCAACTTCCATGAACTCTTCAAGCTCAATGGATGGTGCCCCTAGACAAAAGAAAGCATTTTTTAAATATTTTTAAAAATGTTATATAACATTTTCTGTTGGTTTAAAGCAGTGGTCACCAACCCTGTTCCTGGAGATTTACCTGCCAGAAGACTTTAGCTCCAACCATAATCATGCCTACCTGGCTTACCTTTAGTATTAAAGCAATGATTCTAAGTAATAATTAAAAATGCTAAGGTGGCAAACAAGCAAATGCAATCAGTTTACAAGATTAATTTACTTAATTATGAAATGTCCCTACTAAGTTCAATTCATTACTAATAACAGTAGCATTTCAGGTCATGCCTTGCTACAAGATAAATAAACCTTAGTGTATTTTACACACTTGTCTGGTCTTTAACGATGATGGGACCCGCAGTAGAAGATGGTCTACTTGCACCAGCCTCATTTACAGCCTTGACACGGAATTCATACTCAGCACCCTCATGGAGGTCCTCCACTTTGAAGGTCGTGGTATCAATGTCACGTCTATTGCACTGTCTCCAGGACTCTTTCTGCTCTCCACTAGAATCCCACCAAAGTCGTTCAACAATGTAGTGAGTTACAGGGGATCCGCCATCATTTCTGGGTGGCTTCCACGTCAAAGTCACTGTCCCCTTAGATACATCAACAATTTTGACTCTTGTTGGTGCATCAGGAGGATCTGCAAATATATAGCCTTTTAACTTAGCCTTTTAACCCTACATACTTCATTACAAATTTGCTTTTGCTGAGAGGGTTACTGAATGTTATACTCACGGATGGGATCTTTTGCTCTTGTCCTTTGAAAGGTTTCCAGAGGAGGTCCTATACCAAAGCGATTCTCAGCCCGAATACGGAACAAGTAGTCTTGTCCCTCAGCAAGGTCTGGGACTACCAATGATTGACTAGCACAGGCAGGGTTGACCTTTGTCCAGGCTTTGCCTTCAACTGTCTTCTTCTCAATGTAGTAGCTCTTGATTCTTTCACCACCATCATTATCTGGAGGCTTCCATGTAAGTCTGCATGTACTTCTTGTGATATCAGTGATTTTGAGATCTTTTGGAGGCCCAGGCAAATCTGAAAATTGACTTGTGTTTAATAACTAGTATTTTGTTTGAATGGTCAAAGTTTCATTTACCAAACATTATCTGTCTTACCAAGTACTATTACACGGACTTTAACCACTTTAGTACCAGCTTGATTAGAAGCTGTAATGATGTACAGTCCAGAGTGGTTGAGTTTACACTCAGGAATAGTTACTTCTGTTGTGGTATCAGTTGATGAGACCTGTTGAATAATTTTTAATACAATAGTATTAACTTAGTGGCAACTGTAATAGGGTTTTTGATCTGGAAGCATTATGAATGAGCAATGTCTTACCTTTGAATCCACTGGAAGAGTGTGCTGCTCATTCTTCTTCTCTGTTGTGGCAGTTCCATCAAATTCCCATTTGACCTTTGGAACAGGTCTGCCTGATATGGTGGCAGGGATTTTGATTGTTGTTCCAGCATGACACGAAAGCAGATCAGGAGCTGAGACTTCCATCGTAATAATGGGTTCCTCTGTAAAATTTATGTATAGGAAATTATTGATAATAATTGATAATTATCTAATAATGAAAATAAATTTTAAATTATATAAATTGATATATCTAATAATTGATAATAATCTAAGAATGCAAAAATAAAAAGGTCAGATTTCCAGACTGATTAGGCTGATCAAATGTATCGATAAACTACAAATGTTTAACAGAATTGTCATGGAGTGTAGAATACAGGTAAATCTTACCCAGGATATCCTGTACCACGGTGTCAGCAGTCCTGGAACTTGGCTCTGACTCACCAGCAGCATTAACAGCAACAATCCTGAATCGACATTTCTTGTTCTCTTTGAGCCCTGACACAGTGTAAGATGTAGTGAGAATGAGTTTATCAGGTTGATTCACTCTTCTCCACTCTTCTGAGCCTTCATCCTGAACCTCAACAATATAGCCTTTGATAGGGCTTCCACCATCCTTGTCTGGTGGAGCCCAAGCTAGAGATACACTGCTAGTTGTCTTGTCTTTCACTTGAGGCGCAGGAGGCTGGCTTGGTGGATCTGTAGAATAAAGATACAATTTGTTACAACAGGCAAAACACAACTTTATTTGAAAATTAATGTGGCAGAATCCATCTTACTTCTTGGATCCAAGGCAAACACACATTCTGTTGCCTCACTTGGGGGTCCAATGCCAGCAGCATTTTGTGCCATCACACGGAACTGGTACTCAGTATCTTCTATGAGATGCAGCACATTGTACTCTAAACTTTTAACAGCCGGCTTTGTAACAGGAGCCCTATTGACTCGACTCCAGTACACAGCTCCTCTCTCTCTCTTTTCAAGCCAGTAGCCCTGAATGGTTGATCCACCGTTGTCCTTAGGAGGATCCCAAGCTACCAGCATAGATGAACGAGTGTGTCCAATGATTCTTGGTCTCTGGGGTGGACCAGGAAGACCATATGGATCCTTGAGGACAACTTTCTCTGATTCACACCCATCACTGACTCCAAACTTGCTCTCTGCTTTTATCTGGAACTGGTAAGTGCCATAGGCATCAAGCTTGTACACCTTTAAGAAAGTGTTACAAAAATCTGAATTAGCACCAGTTTTTCATAATTACAGGTTTAATACTCCTCATAAAGCAACTGTTTATAACACAGCATGTTCACAACACACTAACCCCATAGCGTCTGTCCATAATACAACATGTCAGTTGCTCCCAGTCTGATTTCTTCTTGCTGGCATCCCTCTTTTCAACAATATAATTGGTGAGGTCACTTCCTCCATTGTCCTCTGGAGCATCCCAAGTGAGGTAGCAAGACTCAGCCTTAACATCAGAGACCACAACATTTCGTGGTGGTGATGGACGATCTAGAGGAAAAAGAGACAATTAACCACAAAACAAGGAAAGTTTCATATAAACATTGCTTATACAGTACTTTCTACATAGACTACTTTCATAAAAAGCTTAGTTTATGTATATTAATCTCAAATAGCTTATTAATTAGTTGATAAATCAAATTAAGTATGTATGTAAGGGGTAGAAGTGTTATTAATTGCTATCAAGCTGTCATAAAGCCCATTATGAGACATATTAAAGTCATACCTAATATATCAACTCTGATAATTTGTTGGCCTGTACCATGAATATTTGTGGCAGCTACTTTGTATAGGCCAGTGTCTTGTCTTACAGTTTCAGGAATGGCAATCTTGGTTTTGATCGTTTGTCTGTTAATCTCCTCAGATTCTAGGGTCATGGTCTCTGTTGATTTTTCAAGAACAACTCCATTTTTTGTCCACTCAAAGGTGGGCAATGGCAGACCAGCAATTTCAGCAGGGATTTCAATGGCTGCACCTTTCTTGACATTTATGGTATTGCTCTTGAACAACTTCAACAAATTCACAGTTGGGGCAACTAAAACAGTTGAAAAACACAAATATTGTCAGTTGCACGACATATAAAATAATTGATACAACAGGAAATATAATAAAACTAATACATACACTCATCATCGTGAATATGGACATTGATTGGTTTGGATGGTTCACCATTGCCAACCTCATTGACAGCCTTTACTCGAAAGTCATACATCATGTTCTCATTCAGATTTTCTAGTGTAATTGTAAGATCCTTGCAGATCTGATGGTTGGCAACATCAAATTCACCACTGTCTTGTCGCATCTTTTCAACATAATAGCCTCTGATGGGAGATCCACCATCGCTGAAAGGAGGCTGCCAAGCAAGTGTAACCGTATTTTTGGTCCTTTCAGTATAGTGAAGCTTCTCTGGGGCAGATGGTACACCTGAAATTTCAAGATATTCAAGATATAAGATGCAGTATTCATTACTGCTGCAAACATGTTTAGTCTAAGCACAAAAAAAAAAGTATGAGAGATCAATTGAACTGGTGTTACCTTTAGGATCCACAGCTAGGACAGGACCAAGTTCGACAGGGACACCAAGGCCAAACTTGTTTCTTGCAACCACTCTGAACATATATTCTTCACCATCAAGAAAGCCAACAATGTCACATTTGCATGAAGCAGTTTCCAGTGGTTGCCTATATATGTGCATTTTGGCATCTTTTCTCTCAACAACATATCCTATTATATCACTTCCACCATTATCAACAGGATCAGACCAAGTAAGTGAGATCATCTTCTTGCTGACATTAACTGTTTTTAGATCAACCACTGGTCCAGGAACATCTTTTACACAAAAAAGAAGACGTAATTGAAATATATTATGACATTGCAACATTAGAAATATGTGATGACCCTGAAAATATTGACTTACCCATAACCTCAACCTTGATAAAAGCAGATTTTGTTCCACTGGAGTTGGTGCCTGTGACCTCATATTTGCCATGGTCAGTTCTCAGAGCATTCTTGATGTTTACAGTGCTGCATTTTCCAACAGTTTCAATGATAACACATTCTTTGTCTGGTTCAGCATCATCCTTTGTCCATTTCACCTCTGGTGTGGGTCTGCCGACAACATAAGCTGGTATACGTAGAGTCTCTCCAGCTTTTATAATTACGCCATTCCTTACAGAAATATCAAACTCAACTCCTGGGGCCTCTGTTATAGAATGATCATTACATTAGGCACATTACTACTATTCATTAATAATGCTTAATGAACTTTATTTTTTATAAGCTTACGTTCAGGCTCTTTCACTTGAACTGGTTCTGTCATTCCTGGGACTCCATGACCAGCTTCGTTTACAGCAAATACACGAATATTATAATCTGCTCCCTCAGTCAGTCCAATCAAGGTGTACTTGCATTCCTTGCATCTGAACTCAGTGCTGCGAACCCATTCTTTCTCCCCAACAAGGCAACGCTCAACATGGTAGCCAAGAATATCTCCACCACCATTGTATAATGGAGGAATCCAGGAAATTTCAACTGTTGTATTTGTAGTATCAACAATTCTTGGTACAGGAGGACCCGGAGGCACTGCACAAATATTTAATGTAGTCGATTACAGGCATATTTTGAGTATTTATAATATAGTTAAAATTGTGTAATAGTTATTCTCTCTTTACTTTTTGTTTAGCAAAAATGTTTTTTTGAATTTTTATAGTAACATGTGAAATAACTATGAAGCTTACAGATTGGATCCATTGCAATCACAGGATCAGTTGGGACACTGAATTCTCCAGGACCAGCAAGATTCTCAGCACAAACTCTGAAGACATAAACCAGGCCTTCCATAAGACCCTCAACCTTGAGTGCCAGGGAGCTGAGAAGATTGCGGTTCACTCTGGTCCAATACTTGCTGTTGACCTCACGTCTCTCAATCCAGTAGCCCAAGATGGGACTACCATTGTCCTTAGGTTCATGCCAAGACAAAGTAACACTGCTGGCAGTGACTTCTCCAATTCTTGGCATATTAGGAGCATCAGGAGGATCTGGAAAACAAAATAAAAAAAAAATAATATTTAGTAATCAAGCTGGAATTTTTATAACTGATATTTTTAAATAAATAAATAAATGAGGATCATGCTCATGTTTTACCAAATTGATTCTTTGCAACCAATGGCTCAGAATAGCAGGGTGGTCCACAGCCAAACTTGTTTTCAGCTGTCACTCTGAAAATATATTCTTTTCCTTCAATGAGTTTGGTTACAGGATAATTGTATCCTTTATGGGTTGAGGTAACAGTAACCCAACCAATTTCATCGGTGGTATTGTCTTTTTTCTCTAGGATATAGTTGATGATTTCACTGCCACCATCATCAAGTGGTGCATTCCATATGCAAATGACGGAGTCTTTCCTGATCTCATCAAATACAAAGTTTACAGGTGGTCCAGGCTTATCTACACATTATAGAAAACACATTTTAGAACAATCTGCTAATCACAGATTACAGATTGACATATATGGGAAAGCACCAACATAAAACACAAGAACCTACCAAGAACATTCACAACACAAGAGGCAGTTGCAAAACCGTGGGTATTCTCAACTCTGAGAGTGAAAAGTCCGTGATCATCTCTGATGGCATCACGCACCACCATGGCAGTCTCGCCTCTCTTGCTCTGGTCAAATGATAGACGATCTATAAGAGGAGGATGGAACACCTCTTCTGGTTCAGGATGAAAAGCCTTTGTCTTCTTTTTCTTTTTCACAATGAATTCTGGCTTTTTCTTTACAGTCTTCTGGACATTCTCATCATTCCTGAACCATGTCACAGTGGGGTATGGTGATCCAGAAATGTGGGCATCCAATCTCATCTCCTCACGCTTCCTGATGGTCAGGCCAGATGCAATGCGTGCATGTAGTGATACCTTTGGTGGATCTAAATGAAATAATAGTTATTTAATAAGTATTTTTTATATTTATTCGTGATGTTATTTTATTGCTGTGTCATACATACCAACAGGATCTGCAGCCATAATTAGGGGAGTGCTGCGGGAAGGGTCACTTTCCCCAGCCACATTCTCTGCTCGAACACGAAACTGATATTCCTTGCCTTCTGTCAAGCCAGTGATGGTGTAGGAGAAACCAGGTACCAGGTTTGGAACACATCTCATAAATCTATCACCATCCTTCTCAATGTTCTCCAGAATATAGCCTGTAATTGGACAGCCACCATCATAGGGTGGAGCTTTCCAAGTAATTGTAATGGATTGAGAGGTAGGATTGAGTGCCTCAACCTCAATTGGTGGGTCAGGCCGTTCTGAAATAACAACAAAAACAATTAACCAAACAATAAAAAAATACCTGGAAAGAGGTAGTTAATATTGCAGTTATTTAAATTGTAATTATACTTACGCTTATGCTCCTCTGTGATGACGGGGTTGCGAAGCTCAAGATATTCACCACTACCAATTCTGTTAACAGCCTTAACTCTGAAGTAATATTCACCATTCAACATAAGGTCTTTGACCACAATGTTTAGTACATTGACTCCAGACATCACAGGCAAGAATGTCTTCTTCTGTGCCTCTCTGCGCTCTAGTAAATAATGCAAAATGGGGCTACCACCATCACTCTCTGGGGGCTCCCATGAGATTTTACAGGAGTTCTTCGTGACTTCACTTGGAGAGATACTCTTGCATTGTCCAGGCAGACCTATTGATATAAGTCATTCAATTAATAGTTTTTCTTTATAAAATATGACTGAACAAGGAAAAAACACAGCTGTCTTACCAATCACTTTAACATTAATTGTTCCAGTAACTGAACCCAGACTGTTTTCTAGAGTGACTGTGTAGACACCAGCATCTTCATGCTTGCATTTTAGAAGTTCAAGGTGAATACTGTTCAGTTCACATCTCATAGTCAGCCGGTCATCTGCCTTCAGTTCTGCCTCATCCTTCTTCCAAACCATTGATGGCTTGGGAATTGCTCTGTATGGGATCTTTAGATACATCTTCTCACCCTCAACAATAACAACATCTTGGGTCTCTAAATCAATTTTTGGTGCACCTATGACATAAAAAAAGTATTAATATAAATATTTTATAAAGACTTTTACAGAAATACTATTCAAATCTATACAACATGGAAAAAATATACTATGCTTACTGTCTGGATCTTTAGCAAAGGCTTTGTCTGAGATTTCAGAGGGGTCACTGACACCAACAGCATTGATAGCACGGACTCTAAGAACATATTGCTTCTCAGGTATAATGCCATCTTCAGCCTTGAATCTGAGCTCTTTTATAGGACGAGCATTGATCCTCATCCACTTATCTGTGTCAGCCTCAGACAGCTCAACATGATATCCAGTAACGGGACTTCCCCCATTCTTCTCTGGTGCTCTCCATGTGATGTTGATGTGCTCTCTGCTGGCATCAATGATCTTAACCTCAATTGGAGGAGATGGTGGGCCTAACAACAAGCCAAAGAATAATGTATTAATCATGTACTTGTAGCAAAAATATAATTTGTGCCATATCACATGTGCAAATATGCTTTGACATACATATAGGATCCTCAATTGTAATAATGTCTGTAGGTTCACTTGGGTCCCCAACTCCAGCTTCATTTTCAGCACGGACCTGGAACTGCACCTCAGTACCCTCATCAACATCAGTCACCCTGTACTTGCTTTCAGGCCCTGATGTCTTTCCAGACTTTATCCAACGGGTGCCCACTTTCTCTTTCTTCTCTATAACATATCTATAAGTAGGATTACATCCATGTTATTATATTGTACAATGTGAAATATGTTGTTACTAATACCATAACAGAACTAATACCATATATCATATACCAATCATATACCCCATACACTCACCATCCACATTAATAGGAACACCTTATATGTTTAGCCAAGCTTTTTGTTAATAACCTTTTACTAGGTAAAGGTGCAGATCTGGGGGTTTCTCAGGCATTGAGTGTTTTGGTAAACTGGGATGTTTGGATGCTGTCGGCACCCACTCTCGCACGTTCACTCAGGT
>JAQQZR010000035.1:23298121-23332994 GCA_030068235.1 Notoglanidium macrostoma | reverse complement strand
TTTCCTTGCCGCCGTCGCCACAGGCTTGCTCATTAGGGATATATATAGATAAATGTATAGATTCATAAGTTTATTTTCAGAATTTATATACTTTTGTGAAGCTGCTTCGTGACAATGTCTGTTGTTAAAAGCGCTATACAAATAAAATTGAATTGAATTGAACACCTGTGCACCTGGTCATTTATGCAGTTATCTAATCAGCCAATCATGTGGCAGCAGCATAATGCATAAATCAAGCAAATTCATGTCAAGAGCTTCAGTTAATTTTCACATCAAACATCAGAATGGGAAAAAAGTGTGATCTATTTGACTTTAACTGTGGCATGATTGTTGGTGACAGATGAGCTTGTATGAGTATTTTAGAAACTGCTGATCTCATGGGAATTTCTCACACAAAACAGTCTCTAAGTCACACACAACAAAGTTTACAATGAATGGTGCAAAAACAATAAAAAAAAAACATCCTGAGAGTGGAGGATATGCAGCCTGAAACATCTTGTTGATGAGAGAGATCATAGGAGACCAGGGTCTTAGCTTACAAGAAGACAACAATAACTCAAATAAGCACTCATTACAACTGTGGTGAGCAGAAAAGCATCTCAGAATGCACAATACCTCACACCTTGAGGTGGATAGGCTACAACAGTAGAAGCCCACACTGGGTTCCACTCCTGACAGGCCAGAATCTCAGGCTATCATGGAGACTGGACAGTTAAAGACTGGAAAATGATCCAGTGATTTTTTTCCCCCTAATCTTCAACTATTCAGTTTGGGTGAGCCTGTGTCCGTGATAACCTCAGATTCTTGATTATGGCTGACAGGAGTGGAACCCCATGTGGTCTTCAGCTGTTTTAGCCCCTCCATTGCAAGGTTCAGTGTTTTGTGTGTGCTGAGATGCTTTTCTGTTCACGGTGGTTGTAAAAGAGTGATTATATGCAGTTTATGTAATACTCAAACCAGCCCATCTGGCACCAACAATCAGGCCATGGATAAAGTCAGAGAGATCACTCTTTTGCTCTATTCTGATTTCTTTGTTCTGTTTGATGTGAACACTGACTACAGCTCTTGACCTGTATCTGTAGTATTTTTGCATTACGCTGCTCCCACATGATTGGCTGATTTGATAACTGCGTAAATGAGCTGGTGTATATGTGTTTCTGATGAAGTGGATGGTGAGTGTATAATATATATGTATAATATGTAATGCCTACATACTTTGTGATTGGTCGTCCTCCATCACTTTTTGGAGGCTCCCATTTCAGGTCAACATGCCTCTTGGATACAGCAACCAGAGTCAAAGCATAAGGAGGTCCAGGAGTTGCTAAAGACAGAAGCAATAATGTATTACTTAAACTGCTCTTTGCTCTGTTAAATTTAAAAACAGTATAGAAATCATCCTACTTCCATTATGGGCATTTGTACTTACTAAAAGTATCTTTTGCTAGAACAGAGTCCTCTAGCTCATAGAATTCACTCACTCCCACAGCATTCTCAGCTGCCACACGGAACACATACAAAGATCCCTCATTGAGTGGAGTGACAGTGTATTTTGTGTCTTTCACTGTAGTGTCCACAGTCTGCCAGGTCCAGCGTCTTACATCTCTTTTCTCAACAACATAGTTGGTAACAGGAGAGCCACCATCATTATCTGGTTCAGTCCATTTCAGTTCACAGTCAATCTTTGAAACGTTAACCACCTCAAGCCAGCGTGGTGGGGATGGAGGATCTGTTTCAATGAAAAAGTTCACATGTTTTTGAATATTAGTTTCTGTCTATTCAATTAGACAGCCTAAACAAAACACATGTACTCACTGAGTCTTTCTTTGCACTCTACAGGGTCACTTGGATCACTTGGCTCACTCTCTCCAGCAACATTTACAGCTTTGATACGGAAGGAGTATTCCTGCTTCTCCATCAGTCCCTTCAGCAAGTGCTCTGTCATGGGCACATCCTCAGCCACACGGACCCATTCTTCAGTTCCACTCTTGAGAAGCTCAATGATATAAGACTCAATTTTAGCACCACCATCATGCTCTGGTCTAGTCCATTGCAGGAATGCAGAGGTCTTAGCAATGTCTTTGATATATGGTTTACCAGGGGCCCATGGAGGATCTATAAAAGAATTAAAATGTTCTTTTTCTGATCTTTTTTTATGCATCACAGCAAATAAAATGAACATATGTACTCTATGTGTTATTGCAGTATACCAATTGGATCCTTAATCAAGATGGGATCTGTTTCAGCACTTGGTTTTCCAGGTCCTGCAAGATTCTCAGCCAGCACACGGAATCTGTACTTTTTCTTTGTGGCCAGCCCTTTCACTCTACAGGAAACATCCATGTTGTTCTTGCATTATCATTTTAAAATACATTCAAGTTTCATTTGTCCATATACTGCTTGTGTATAAGGACTTACCTGAGTGTAGTGTCACTGATAGGCAGCTTGTTACATTTGATCCACTTGTCACTTTCTGGATCAAACCTCTCAACCCAATAGCCAGTGATTGGACTTCCACCATCCTCATCAGGCTCATACCAGGTCAAGGTTATGGCATCCTTTGAGATATCAGAGGGTTGCACCCTGCTTGGGGAGCCGGGAGTCTCTAAATAATTGGAAAGAATAGTAGCATTTGCACCTATTTAAAAGACCAATACAATGAAACTGTAATGGAGCAAATACCTACCAAATGAATACTTGGCTACAATTGGAGCATGCTCAGTGGGAGTACCAATGCCATACTGGTTCTCACCAGATACCCTGAAAACATACTCTTTCAGAGAAACCAGTTTGCAGGCCTTAAAATTGGTCTGCTTGACTGTGGTAGAAAGCTTCTGCCACTCCTCTTTTTCCAAAGGTCTCATTTCCACAATGTAATTGGTTACAGGAGAGCCACCATCATCTCTGGGGGCATTCCAAGCCAGACAACAGGACTCATTGGTGATGTCAGAAATATCAAAAGCAGCTGGGGGACCAGGCTTATCTGTTAAGGACACCAAAAAAAGACCAATTGGAAATTGCTTGAATTCATAGTATCAAGTAGTATCAGTTTTATCATCAAATTAAGGAAAGCTGTTTTTCTCTACATGTAACTTCTTGGTAGACTCACTCGAAAGCATGAAATACGTTTTCATAGTTATGCAAATGACGCAAATTTATATATCAGTGTCACTGGGAATCTCTCAGGTTGTATATTATGTAATATCACTAAGGTCATATTTTATCATTTGAGGAACTTTGCAAAAGATTTTCCATGCATTAATTATAGTATATTAGATTACTGTAATGCTCTCTTTTATGGACATTTATGAAAAAAATAATTATCCACAGTTAGTACAAAATGCAGCTGCTTCGCTTCTAACACAAACTAAAAAGAGCGACCATATTACTCCCCTTCTGAAGGAAGAATTAATATTAAAGTGCTCTTATTAGTTTTTAAAACTCATTGATACTGGCATTAGCATTGACCTTGTGTATTTATCTGAATACCTGACAGGTTACACCTCAAATCATTTTTAAGATCAACAAATGCTGGCTTTCTTAAGGTTCCTTTTAATAAGAGCTTGGTGAAATTGCTGTCAGTGTTAATCGCAGGATGTGGAACTTCAGCATTATATTTAAAAAGCAGCTTAAAACATATTGCTGATAACACATCAGAATACCTGACAGGTTACACCCCAAATCATTTTTTAAGATCAGCAAATGCTGGCATTCTTAAAGTTCCTATTAAGAAGAAGCTTGGTGCATCTGTTTGTATTCATGCTCCCAGGATGAGGAACTTCTCTAAATATACTTACAAAGCAGTTTAAAACATATTGGCTTTTCATTAGCTCTCTTGATGTTATGCTTAAAACCACTTATTTAACTCTTAGTGATTTTCTTAATATTTTCTTTTCATTTTCAATTATCTCTTCCCTTTGTGGAGCACTTTAAGCTGCATTTTATGTATCAAAGATGCTATATAAAGTTATTATTATTATTATTATTGATCTTAATTATAATGTTATTAAGAACATCATACTGTATTGTACTATAAAGTACTGTACCAAGAATGTTGACATCAACTGTTGCAGTGGCACGACCACAGGTGTTGACTGCCTCAATGATGTAAGTAGCTGTGTCTGCCCTGGTTGTCTTAGCAATAGAGACTGTAGAATGTCCAGGCTTTGTGTCAATGGTGATTCTGTCATCTGCCCTAAGGATAAGGTCAGCTTTGGTCCACTTCACCCTGGGGTCTGGTTTTCCAAGCACATCTGCTGGAAGATCAATTTTTGTCCCCGCCTTGACAGTCAAGCCAGCCAGCAGTTTGGCATCCAGCTGAATAACTGGAGGTTCTGTGGTAATGATGTTGAACATTTTTTGTAAGCATAAAAAATGTTTTAGGGCAATCACTTTGTAACAATTGTATAAGAACTTACCTTTAGGATCCACAGCAAGGATCTCATCTGTTGCTTTACATGGCCTGCTAGCTCCAAGTCTGTTCACTGCCCTTACACGATAGGCATACCACTGTCCCTCAATAAGACCTGTCACCTGAAACCTACATCAGGAAAATATGTATAGATTCAAACATTTTTCTAGCACAAAGTGAATAATCTTCACTTATAGTAGATAAATATCTGCCATTTACTTCAGGTCAGGTATTGGATCACCACAGGCTTCCCATTTGTCAGTGCCCCGCTGGCATTTATCAACAATGTAGCCCTTGATAGGAGCACCGCCATCATATGAAGGGGGCTCCCAGTACAAGAAGATACCCTTTGCAGATTTGTCTCTCCATTTCAGATTCTCTGGTGGTTCTGACACAGCTATAATTGAAAACAAACCCAGCACTCTTACCCACTATATGAATTTTTTTAATAATTAAGGAAAGGTTGGTTATGTATATACTCCATCTCATAGTGTTATAACTTACTTGCTGGAGAGGAAACATTCACTGCCTCATCAATATATGCTGGTTCCCCAGAACCACATTTGTTGCAAGCTGTTACACTGAACAAGTAGTCCTTGCCCTCAATCACATCTGTGACAGTGTGTTCAAGATCCTGAACACCAGATATGACCTGAAAGAGATATTATTCTTGTGATAAATTCTTACTCCTACTGATTTTGCTGAAACTGTATATAAACTGTGAAAATATATGTATCTTCATATATATACTGAGTTGCCAGTTTAAAGTATACTGCATATACTGATCTAATACTGATATACTGATGTATTGTCTTTGTATTGGCACTGTGGGTAGGGTGGCTTCCCTTGCTTCCTTCTTGTCAATAGAAGGAATTTAATCATTAATAAGTACTCTCAAAAATTATTACTAATGTGCCAACCTTGACCCACGTCTTGCGCGACACCTCTCTCTTCTCAATATTATAACCAGTAACGGGACTTCCTCCATCATGCTCTGGTGCTTCCCATGAAAGGTGGACATGATGCCTGGTCACCTCTACAACCTTGAAGTCTTTTGGTGCACTTGGAGATGCTAAATTAGAAAATAGTTTCATTTTATTGTTTTTACACAGCCTAAAGTGATCTTTAGTAAAAGCCTAAAGATCATTTAAATATTTTTGGAAATTAAAGTGTGACATACCAATGACATTTACGTCAATCTCCCCAGAGACTGAAGTTACATCATTCTCTAAGTGTAAGGTGTATGTTCCCTTGTCTGGTCGGACACTTGGGGTAATGATTAGCTCAGTGTATGTAGGCTTCGTGACCATAGAGATGCGATCTCCAGGAGTAAGCTCCTTATCACCAAACATCCATTTGGCCTTGGGTGTGGGGTATCCAGTGATGGGCACACGAATAGTGAGTGCGTTGGGGACAAAAACTTCTAGACCATTTTTGAATCCACTCAGATCCATTGTGGGACCAACTAAGGAGACCAGAAAATGTCAATAAACCCATCAACATTCTGCACAAAATGGTTTGATCTGATACAGTGTTATGTTATTTATTTATTTTTTTGGTGGGGTCATTCAAAAGTTGAGCCTGTATGATTACCATGTGGGTCATCTGCCAAGAGTGGGCCAATCTGTTCAGCTGGATCAGAAACTCCAGCTGCATTTTCTGCAGATACTCTATAAAGATACTTCTGACCAAACTTCAAGCCAGATACCTAGAATCGAAACATAACATATAAATTAACTAAATAATTCAACATTAGGTGCAAACTTATGTTTCTATGTATGCTTGTCCTACATACCCTATAATAAAGGTCTGGGCACAGCCTGGCATTGCATCTTAGCCAGTTGCTTGTGCCATCTTCACATTTCTCAATGATGTATCCTGTGATCATACTACCACCATTGCTAATTGGTATGTCCCATGCCAGTTGAACAGAATCTCTTTTTGGATGTGTGTAGTTGAAATTCAGTGGTTGGCTTGGTCTCTCTGTAACATGAATAAGTATCAGAAGCACAACATTAAAACAAGTTAAGATTTTTAGAACAGCTGAAGTAAAATGTAGCCTACATTTGAACACTGTTTTCACAAAGAATTAAATCACTAACCAATGGGATCCATGATCTTGACAGGATCAGTGGCAGCACTTGGCATGCCAATTCCAGCTTTATTCTCAGCTCTAACACGGAAGATATACTCCTTATTCTCAACAACATCATTCAGTGTGGCTGTGCGATCTTCAGCCCTAACCACCATTGCAGGCTCCCATTTCACAGATGTCCTATCACGGAGCTCAATTATATAAGATGTGATCTCAGATCCCCCATCAAACAGGGGTGGTTGCCAAGTCACTGTGGCACCAAACCTGTTGACAATTCCTACCATGACATTCTGAGGCGCATCAGGAACATCTGTAATGAGAAAAGGGAGTCAAAGTTTGTTCCCTTGTAAAAGTTTAATAAATAAGTATATAGATATTCGGAGATAAAAGGAAACATGTGGCTTACCAAATTTATTTTTGGCTTGGACAGCTTCATCCGTACAGACGGGCTCTCCATTGCCAACTCTGTTGCGAGCACACACACGGAAGAAGTACAAATTGTCTTTCTGTAATCCACCAACACAGTACTCTGGAATATCAGCACGGTCAGTGGCCAATGTCCAAGCCTTGCGCTTAACCTCACGTCTCTCCACTACATAGGCCAGAATCTTGCTGCCTCCATCACTTTCTGGCTCTTCCCAGGCCAAGCTGACCTCACCATCAGCAGTGTCAACAACTCTCAAATTCTTCACAGGCATAGGAACATCTAAACATTAGAGAGTAATTAGGCAATTATAACACACTGTGATGGTAATAGCATTTTATATATATTCACTGTACTATTTTAACAAGTACATAAGGAGTCATCCTCTACTTTCAGGTTTTCCTGACTGCTAACTCACCAATAACATCTAGATTGATGAAAGCCTCTCCCTGTCCATGCTTATTCTTAATGACAATTTTATAACGGCCCTGGTCTGACTTCTTAGGCTCCTTTAACCTGTATTCAGTCTTGTCAATGGATGTGTCAATGTTTTGCATTGGAAGGCAGCTATCATTGAAGAACCATTCAGCCTCTGCTCGAGGGTAAGCATCATAGGGAACTGTCATCATGAAGGGCTTTCCAGCATCTGTTACAAGATTCTGGTCTGTGGTCTTGATTTTTGGAACAGCTGTAAGAAGAAAGGAATCATGGAGAAATTGTAGTGTAAAATCTATGCAAATATATAGAACTAAGTTGAAAAAAACATGTACCTGCAAGCTCAAGCTTGGCTCTTGAATCTTTATCCTTGGCAACAACTCTGTACTCCCCTTGATCGCGAGGCCTGACCTCACAAACCTGAAGTCGATGAACTTTGCCCTCACTGATCATCTGGTATTTGTCACCTTGTACAATGATCATGTTGTTCCTCATCCATTTAACTTCAACCCTGTCTTTGTTAAGCTCAACCTCAAATACAACATCTGAGCCTGGGGCCTCAAATATGTCTTTTGGGGGCCTGACAATTTCCACTGGGGTCTCTGAAGAGGAGAGGAGAGGAAAGGAGAGAAGAAGAAAAGAGCAATTGAACAATTGCACAGAACAGGTGGAAATAATGCTGCAGTAATTGTGCTTTCCTATCGGCTATGTATTGGTGGCAAAATAACCTTCGACAAAGAGACGAGCCCTGGATCTTTTATCATCTACTCCACAGGCATATTCACATTCATCATCAGGTCTGCATTCCTTTATGTATAATGTGCATGTTTTTCCATCCTTTTCCATGTGATATCTGGAAGGTAAAATAGAAAAAGATCATTATAAATAATTATTATCACATAAAATTATTATTGTATTTCAGAACCAATTTATTATGGCTTTTCTTAAAGCATAAAAAAGGATAAACTACCTTGGTCCTTCTCTGATTTCACGGCCATTTTTGTACCATTTAGCAGTGGCCCTCTCCTTGGTAACCTTGCAAATAAATTCTGCATCCTCAAATTCAGTAACAGTCTGGTCTCTGAGTTGTGTAGTGAAGTCAGTTGGTGCCTCACTAATGATCAGTTCAGCTGAAGACTTGTCAGTGCCAGCAACTGCAGTGTATTCACCTTCATCATCCATGGTGCAATCTTTGATGGTCAAAGTGTGCTTGTTCTTGTCCATCCGGTAAACAATGCGTTTGCTGAAGGTGATTTCCTGCCCTCCCTTCATCCATTGTACAGTCACATTTGGTCTGTTCACTTTGCAAGTGAAACTGATTGTTTTCTTCTCCTCAGTTTCACAGTCCTCAAGAGGATCAATGATACGAAGCTCTTCCTCTGCAGAAAGGATAAAATTATTATATATACATATTTATACTAAAAAAGCAAATAGATAGCCTAAGACAAAATGAGAGCTTACCTATTACACTGACTTTTGAAGAGCATTTGGCTTGTTCACCACGCTGGTTGATCAATGTAATAGTGTATGTAGCCTCATCAGATTTGTCTGCAGCTTTAATCCTCAGAGAGAAAATAGTGTCTCTTTGTATCATGATAAACTTGCTGGTTTCAAACATAGTCTCATTCTCCTTCAACCACTTGGCCTTAGCTCCCTCTGAATTGACTTCACAGTTAAGAACAATTTCTTGTCCTTCCTTAATATGGGTGTCTTTGATAGGAGTGATGATCCTCAGTTTTTCTAAAAAGATTGAAAACACTAGTAACCATTCCTAGTTTCTTCATTTGAAACACAATATGTGAACCATTTAGAAAAACTTACCAATGACATGTAAGTCTGCAGAAGCTTTGACAGAGTCAATACAGGCAATGAAGGCACCTTCATCCTTTAACTCACAGTTTTTAACAATGAGAACTCTTCTCTTGCCTTCACTAACAATTTCATACTTGTCCCCAGTTAGAAGCTCCTTGTCACCTATGAACCATTTAACTTCATATGTCTCTTTGGATACTGAACACACAAATTGTGCCTTTTCACCCTCTACCACCTCCTGGCTCTGGGGCCTGGAAATAAACTCAGCTGCCAATTCTAATGAAACATAAAGAAACAATTTTGTATGACTAAGTAAACGAATATGATCAAAGCAAATTCTTTTAATTCCTAGTTTCTGCAGAACAGCCAGCATAAAATCTGTGCATGAGATAGCTAAAATACAGTTCAGTTGCTTACCATTGATCTTTAGTGTTGCTGTAGTCTGTGTATTGGCCAATCTGCAGTTGTATTCTCCAGCATCCTCCATATGAAGGTCTTGGATGATAAGAATTCTCTTTCTGCCATCTGCAATTTGTTCATATCTACCGCCCTCAGGCAATTCCTGGTCACCTTTATACCATGTAACCTCTGCACTGGACTTGGAGACCTCACATATCAGTTTAATACTGTTAGTTTCAGTGCCTTCAACATTAGCCAGGTTCTTTGTGAATCTAGCTTCTTCCTCTGTAAGCAAAACAATAAATCATCATTAGTTTGAAAATCGTGAATAAAATTTTTATGTACAGAACTTAAAACTAAACTCACCAACAACAGTAAGCATGCCAGAGGACTTTGAGGTTCTTGCATCACACTCATATTCAGCTTCATCATCAAAGACTGCCTTACTAATGATGAGAATACGCTGCACCCCCTTGGCAATAATTTCATACTTCTTGCCCTTTCTAATTTCAATGCCGTCTTTGTACCAGCGGACCTAGTGACACAAATGCCAACAAATTATTTCAATGTTCATTTATTCTCATATATATTCTAGAGTTGCAGTGAGTTTCAGCTAATCCTTAAGTCAATGCTACCTTGGCACTTTCACGGGAAACTTCACATTCAAACTTAGCAGACTCCTTCTCCCTGACCTCAACATCATGAAGAGGCTTAGTGAACTCAATATGTGGAGCTGATATGAAAAATGAAATCAAAACGTGAGCATGATATGAATATCTATTATGTAATGAAATGAAACAAATTATTAAAGCTTCAAGTGGTTTTTATCTATTTCTAATGTCTTTTCACTTACGCTCAACACTCAAGAAAGCAGAGGTCTTGAAGTGTTTGGCATCACATGTGTATATTTTGGAGTCATCAAGAGTACAGTCTTTGATTATTAGCTTTCTTAGGTTGCCTTCAGCCACCATTTCATACTTCTTTGTTTTGTGAATTTCCTGTCCATCTCTGAACCATATGACATCAGCTTTATCTCTGGAGAGTTCACACTCCAAAATAGCAGTTGCCTCCTCTTCAACAGTTTGGTCCTCCAAGGGCCTGGTAAACTCAGCAGGTGGCTCTGTGGGTTAAGGAAGTGTATATACAAAGTATAATGATTCATGCTAATGTAAAATGTCACAGAAGAAAATTATAATGCATGTGTATCTGGAAAACACAATACGAATACAAAACATTATCTGGAAAACTGTTACAGCTTCATGTAGCAATTTTCAAGTAAGTTTTTTACCATTTACTGCAAGCATGGCCTGGGCCTGAAAGTCCTTCGCCATTATCTTCACAAAGCCGGCATCTGTCATCTTAACATTTCTCAGAGTCAAGCTGTGCAGTCTGCCTTCTGCTCTGGTTACCACCTGCATATTAAAATAAGAACTACTTCAGAGCAAAACTCTTTTGAAGACTAATAATTTTTAAACTCTTGTTAAACTGAGTTAAGAACACCTTCATAAAATTTCATAAAATTTGAGTTGCAAAATTTAATAGGAGAAATAAGTATGACCTATTGTTCAATATGGTACAGTTTAATTTCTTTGTATTATTTCTGAGAATAATTTGCTAATATACAGTCTTAGACAAATGACTGAACACACCATTTAATTTAATATTTTATCTTTATTTTTATTATTTAAAAGATACTTCAAGTCTTAAAGTAGTGATGGTTCCTCTTTACTTAGTGAAGTGGTTTTTGCAAATTATGACTGGCACTGTATTTTCAAATTTATTACTATAGAATATTATTACTGCACAAAGGTGCATCACTAAGACGACCACTTTAACATACACTCATTAGATTGTTAAAAATAGACAAAGAAACACTTAGAGGGCAAAACAGTTGAGATAACACTGTGTTATCTCAAAAACCTCTGCCATTGGCACTAAGTCCATACAAGAAGACAACATTTTGTAACAAATCATAATTTAAAAACAATACAATAAATAACTAAATAAAGCAGAGACTAAAAAAAGACATTACTATGTTCTACATGTGTGAAGGAGTCTATATATGCAGTTAGAGAACTGCATATATTGCTGTGTAACTTTGCAGAAACAAATTGAGAGAATCAACCAAAGATGCAAACATGTGAAAACATACAAATATTTATCTCTAAAACTTACTATATCACTTGGCTCCACTTTCAATGTTCCAATGAACCATTCAACAGCAATGCCCTCATATGAAAGCTCACACTCAAAAGTTGCAGTTTCTCCAGCAGTAACGGTGACATCTTGAAGAGGCCGTAAAAGGTCAATTGTCCGAGCTTGGGATTGAGAAGAAGTCATTATCAGTAAGCTCTGTAAATAAATCCTTTCTCTAAAAAAGCTTCAAATCTTTATTCTGTTGAAGTGCTCTTAACAGACAAGCCATGCTTCCATTGCCTATATACGTCTAGCACTAACTCAGATTCTCATTGTATCAGTGGGGGTGTCTGTCATTAGGCATTCCATAATTTCATGCAATGCAATTGGTCAGCAAGCAGGCACAAAGGATAAGGGCTACCAGTGATCCACCATCCCCTCTAGATAAGGCTAGCAGGGTCTAAAATAACCACATCTTCTGATTGGCTAACACCTAAGTATTGCCAATGGCAGATAAGCAGATAAAGATGGGTGACAAATTAAAGGACAAACTAGCACTGTCTTAGTAAGGTGCTGGGATCCACAGCACATAACAGTACCACTGGACCACCTCAATGCAGGGGACCAGTATTCAAGCCTTTACGGTTCTATGCTACATGTGCTCTCACCCACTGGTTAAGAATGTGGTGCACAATGATGCTGACCATATCATTTTTTTTCAGATCTCCGTCGACCATTGCATTTATGTTTTCAGTCACCAGAGAGCAACAGTTGTCCTTTTTTTCCTTACATACAGTATCTGACTAAATCATGGGCATCACCTATTTAGACAATGATCACCAACCCTATTTGTTGATTTCTTTTCCATAGAACTAAATGTCACTTTAATCATTGTTCCTCCCTTTTTTGTTTAAATTGTTGTTTAAACTATGACACACCATTTAAGTAAAAAACATGTTATTAAAAAACAACATTTGTTGGGTAACATGAAAAAAATCTAAACTTTAATATGAACTATGCGTATTTTGTAATGCCAATAAGTATTAAGGATTACATTTCATATGCAAAATTATTTCATAATATTGAATAAACCAATATCTAGGGTATTTAGTGATTATTGTCAAAAGTAAAATAAATAACATGCGGGGCCTGCATGTTAAAAAAAAAACAGTAACCCTCACCTTTAACTCTGAGCTGAGCACTAGATTTAGCATTGGCAGCACTGAAGTCCACAGCTCCAGCCATGTCCATGTGTACATTATAGAGAATCAGCACATGTTTGGTGCCTTCTTCTTTAATCTCGCAGTCCTAATGAGAATAAATATTTAGCTTCACTAGAATATCTTTGTTGATTTTCAGTTTAAAAGCCAAGCCTATTTAAAATGGGGTTGTTTATTTGTTATAATGTCCTTACAGCAGACTGGTGCAAAGCCTCTCCTTTGATTTTCCAGTGCCCGTGGACATCGTCCTCTGAAATCTCTACCTCAAATCGAGCAGTTTTAGTCTCTGTAACCTCCACACTGTACAGTGGACGAGTAACCTTAATGTCACGCTCTGCAGAGAAAAAACAGAACAATTTAATAACAAATTTATTTACTAAAAGACAAAATGTCTTTTCTCATTTATGTGTTGTACAATTATTTATACCTTCAATGTTCAGCTTAGCTGTAGTTTTATCAGAACCACAGTCACAGATATATTCTCCAATGTTGATCTTCTCTGCTTTCCTTATAGTCAGAATGCGTTTCTTTCCATCAACTTTGATAAGGATATTTTTGGACGGGATAATCTCTGTGCCATCTTTAAACCATTTCACTTCAGCAGAGGATTTGCTCAGTTCACACTTCAGCATGACCTCATCCTTCTCGACTGCTGTGTAGTCCTGTAGCTTGGTAGTGAAATAAGCTTCTCCCTCTGAAAACAGAAAAAAATCAGCTTAAATGTACTGAAATATTCCTACAACACTATTCTTTTTTTCCATCATGTGCAAATTAACATATTCACCAAGCACTGTAAGCATAGCTTCTGAGGTCTTTCCAAGAGCCTCTACTTTAATGAGTGACGTATCATCAATTGACACCTCCTTGAAGGACAGGGTGTGGATCTTGACATGTTCAGACATGTGCACCACTTTGCTTGGATGCAAACGGACATCATTTTTGTACCAGGTTACTTGAATTTTTTCATGAGAAAGTTCAATACTGAATTCTGCCGTCTCTCGCTCCTTTACAGTAACATCCTTGATGGGTCTGACAAACTCAAGACGAATACCTAGGGGTGAAATAAAAATATAAAGATGAGAGAACAGTTATATATAAAGATGAGGCTAACTAAATGAATATCTGACCTTTTCAAAGTGATTCACTTTATGTCTTTTACCTTGGATGACCAGTTTGGCAGAGGTTCTCTTGTCCTCAGCTTCAAACATGTATTTAGCCTCATCTTCATAGGCAGCTGATTTGAGAACAAGCGTGTACCTTTTTCCCTCAGTCAGAATGTCAAATTTGTCATCTGCATTCAGCTCTTGAGAACCCTTCAGCCATCGGAAGGTCTTAGCTTCCCTTGAGAGTTCGCATTCAAATCTTGCCTCATCTTTCTCAAATACTTGTACATCACTCAAAGGCGTAAGGAATGTGATGGGCAGTTCTGAAACACAAAAGAAATTTAATATTGTTTTAATATCAGAATATAGCTGGTAACAATTTGTTTAAGGATCAGAACAAGGAAACACTGCAAGAGAACACTACCTTTTACTTTAAGGTTTGCAGTGCATTTTGCATTTGCTCCCTGGAAAACCACCTCTCCTGTCTGGGAAACTCTGCAGTTGTACAGTATCAATGTGTGTTTTGCACCATCCTCAATGATCTCAACATCCTGTTAAAAAAAAAGGAACAAATAAGTATAGCTATTTACAAAATAAAATATTTATTTACACATGGTGCAAAAAAATAACTCGAATAACAGAATTCCATGCTTACAGCTGAAGGAGTGAGGACTTCTCCTTTCAGTTTCCATTGGCCATGGATATCATCCTCTGAGATTTCAACTTCAAAACGGGCAGTCTCGCCATCGAACACTTCAACTCCATACATAGGCCTGACCACCTTCACATCACGAGCTGAAATTGAATAGTTTGCATTGAAAGGTAGTGAAGCTAAAGGATGCTAAATTGCCCACTTGTGAGTAATTCAAAAGATCACCTTCGATGTTAACGTTGCCTGATGTTTTGTCCGTTCCACAGTCGCAAACATACACTCCTTTGTCTTTCTGCTCCACTTTTTTAATATTGAGGATTCGTCGTTTACTCTCCACCTTTATGGAAACCATCTTTGAGGCCTTAATTTCGATCTCATTATGGAACCACTTGACAGAAACATCTTTGCTCAGCTCACATTCAAGAGTGACCTCATCTTTTTCGACAACAGTGTAGTCTTGCAACTTGGTAATGAATCGTGCATCAGCCTCTGTGAAAATAAGCTGAAATAAACATTTGCGCATATGCAGAAAATCATGCAAAGGTTTGTACTACATTCCAAAGTGTGCCTTAAGTGCCTTGTAGAGAATGAAAGCAAGTAGCTTCCAATTAGCCTGATCCCTCAACATCACAGATGCTTAACTGCTTTCATTCATGTTTAAAATTTATATCTTAAACATACTTATGAAATAGGAAGAAAAAGGGTTACCTATAACCAGAAGCTTAGCCTTTGTTGATAGTCCTTTAGCCTCTGCCCTTATTTGACAAGTATCATCTAGTGTGACTTCCTTCATTTCTAATATATGCTTTATGCCTTCAACGTGTATTATTTCTGTTCTGCTTGGATGCATTCTAATTTCATTTTTGTACCAAGTCACTGGCACATTCTCATGAGAGAGCTCAATCTCAAACCGAGCCGTTTCAGTTTCCTTTACGGTTTGGTCCTTTAATTCTGAGATGAACTTCAGCCTCATACCTATGTCATACATCATATCACATTTTTTCAGTGTAAAACATATTTCCTTACACAGGGTCATTCCATCGTTTCACAGTCTGCAGGTGAAGTACTATTCTGTGATGACAAATGATTACCATAAAGAGGAAGGATAACCACTTACCCTCTACCGTTAGTTTTGCTGTTGATGTTTTGCCTAATATCTCAATGGTGTATTCTCCCTCATCATCAAATTCACAATTATTTATTATCAAAATGTGTTTTTTTCCATCATCAATGATTTCATAATTATTTCCAGAAGTAATAATATCAGAACCCTTAAACCACATCACTTTAGGCACATCCTTATTGATTGCACACTCAAACTTGGCCTGTTTCTTTTCAGGCACAGAAACATCTTTCAATGGGACAGTGAATTCCATTTCCATTTCTGGGAGGTACGACATAACATTGAGCTCAGTGTAACACAATATTCCAATTATATGTAACAAAAGTATTAACATTCATCTTTATCTGGGTAGATAAAATTTTAATGTTTGCTTTACCTTTCACTGTAAGCATAGCACTTGTCACAGCATTCAATGCTTGGTATGTGACTTCACCAGCCTGATCAAGCTGAACATTTTTCAAAGTAAGGAAGCGCTTTGTGCCCTCAGCTTTGATATCACATGTCTTTAAAATGAACAAAGAAAAAATTTTATGTACAATTTCAGAATGTTAGATTTGATAATATATTCTGTAAATGATGGATTTGGATATTTTAATACTTATCTGAATATTACTGTGATATAGCAAGAAAGTATGAGGTCCTGAGCCACAAAGCATATATGGTTTTATGAAAATATAACCTGGTCTTACCGGTGACCTTGTTAGAACCTGCCCTTTAAGCTTCCATTCTCCTGGCACATCCTCCTCTGAGATTTCAGTATCAAACTTAGCCTCCTCTTTTTCAACCACTTCCATGCTAGCAAGTGGTTTCAAGATCTCAGCTTCACGTTCTATATTAGTATCAAACGTAAAACATGAGACATAAAAATGACTATCAATTTCTTAAAAAATAAAAGAAAACTATAGGTCAAAACACCATGCTACTTACCTCCAAGTGTGAGCTTTGCTGTGTATCGCTTGCCCTCAACTTCCATGGCATACTCGTCAACATCATTTGGTTGCACATTCTTAATGGTCAGAACAATATCTTTTCCATCCTTCTTGACTTCAGTCTTATCTGTGGGTTCATTTGGAATCTCTTCATTTCCCTTGAACCATTTCCAGTTGGGAGTGTCCTTGAAGAGCTCGCACTTGAAGGTAGCAGTGGCTTTTGGCTTCACATGCTGGTCCCTCAGTGGTTTCACCAACCAGTCTCTGATGATTTCTGTAAAATATTTATTCATAATTTATATAATTATAAAATTTATATATTCATTATCAAGATACATAATTTGTGGTAACTGCTTTAAAAAAGGCTTATACGTACCCATAACCTTCACAGTTGTTTGAGTTTTGAGATTTTCACATTCACATGTGTAAATACCAGAATCATCATCATTTGCATCCTGAATTGTCACAGCATGCTGCATTCCAATAATATTAATGGCAATCTTGCCAGCGGCTGATTCGAGCTCTTTCCCATCCTTTTTCCAGACCACAGTTCGGTCTTTGTTCAACTCACAGGTCAAGTACATGGGCTGTCCTTTCAGTACAGATACCTCCTCCTCCAGGGTCTTGATAAATTTAACAGGCAGCTCTAGTTAAGGTAAAAAGATAAAGTAGTTATTCTGAATTTACCCAGGAGTACTCCTACAGTTTATCAGTATGAGATAAAGTTAGACATAACTGCACTCACCTTCAACAATAAGTCTGGCAGTAGAGGTCTTCTCTTTATTTCCCAGCTTGGCAACGCATGTGTACTCCCCTCTGTCAGAGAGCTGAACATCAATAATGGCCAATTTCCGATCCTTCCCATCAGAAGTAAACTTATACTTTGGACTCTCCCTCAGGTTACTTCCATCTTTCATCCATGAAGTTATAGCAGTAGAAGGAGAAATCAGGCACTCAAACACAGCAGAGGAACCAATAGACTCAGCCTCTAGCAACACAATGTCTTTAACTTCTTTCACAAACTTGAGAGGGACAGCCTTTAGTTGGAAAGCAAATGGTGACTCTCCAGGAGGTTTGTCACCTCCACCACCAGGTCTGAGCCCTCTTCCACGTCCTGCATCACCAGGGGATGGAGTTTGGCGTGCTGAAAGGTGGGTGTTAGGAAGAAGATTGTTAAATTGGTACTAGAAACATGGTGTGGGCTAACTTACTATGCTTACTTATGCTATATATGTTAACACAATAAGAAGAGTGTCCTTACGTTTAAGTCCTCTGCCCCTGCCTGCTGCTGCCTCTTCCTTGGGTTTTCCATCTGTTTAAAATATTGTAATAATAGCAAAAATTTGTAGTTGTTAATTAAACAATATTAACCTATACTCACATTTAGTTGTGAATGAAGCCAAGAAGACATGCATATTATTGAAATATCTGATGTAAATGAATGACGTACATTTAGAAGTGAAGATTAAGAAAATACATACTTAAAAACAGATGAAAACAGTATTTGACAAACAATACTTGACATTTGCAAAATATAGACACCAATTGACATTTACAAACACAGTAACTGACATCCACATACAGACAAATACTGACACTGAAAAGAAACCAAAAACAAATGAAAGAGGGAAACCTTTTGCAGGAGGAGGATGGACTTATGATAAGAATGAAGGAAAGAGAAAAAACTAACAAGGAACATCTTGAAACAATAAGGCAGATGAAAGCAAATTTGTTAAACAACTCAACCATGGAGGTTAAATTAGAGGATGTATATTATTTATGATTATTTTTGTGGGCCGGGACAGGCATGAAATACCAATGGTGAGGTTTTGGTCTCCCTCTCACCTATCTTGTCATCCGTGCCTCCTGGAGTTTCGATGGCTCCATCTTCCAAGGTGGTATCAAACTCTTCTTCTTCATAACCTTCAGAAGGAACAACCTCCCACCCCCATGTTTCTTCTTCCTCCACCTCTTTCTCATCTCCAGATTCTTCAAGTAATTCTTCTTCTTGTTGAGTTGGAATCTTTTGTAGCTGTACCTCTCTAGGAGATAGCTCTTTCATTGGTGGTAATTTGACTTTTTCATGATGTTCTGATGCTTTTTCCTGTTTGGAAAAGATTGGGGCCTTTTTCAGAGTAACAGACTCTATTAAATCTTTAGGTGAGACTTTTTTAGGAATTGTTGCACTTGACTTCCGCTGCAGTGGAATGGGTTCAGCTTTAGCTGAAAGAGTCATTTTTACTTCTTCTCCCTTTTTGGCAAGTTCAACAGATTTCACAGATATTTTCTCTTCTTCCATAATTTTTCCTGGAAGAGAACCACTCTTTTTGAGAACAGATGTTTCACACTCTTCTTTTGGACTTTCTTTTGTCTTTGTTACTGTGGTCAGAGAAGGTTTTTCTTCTTTAGGTTTCCCAAGCTTTGGTGCGGTCTTTTCAAGCTTGGAATCCTTTATTATATGTTCCACTGGTGTTATTGATTTGTCCTCTTTCTCTTCACATTCCTTTAGAATGTGTCTACCCTTTTTAATTATCAGTGTCTTTGCTTCTTCTTTTGGACTTTTTTCTGTCTTCTTTACTTGAAATTTGACCTTATCTTCTTTATCTGGCTTTTCATCTTTTACTAACCTCTCCTGATCCCTTGAACATCTTTCCTCCACGTCATCATTCTTTGTTGAAACTTGTTTTGCTTTTGTGAGTTCCTCAAATTCTTTATGTTCACCTCTGGCTGCTAGAACCACAGGTTTAGCAGACACAGCTTCTGTTAACTTTTTAGATGTTGGTGTAATTTCTTTTCTCTTCATAGGTGCAACCTTTGATTTATCAGGTTTCTCAACTGGTTTCAGCACTACTGTATCATGTTCCAGTTCAGGTGATGGTATCATAGATATTTCTTTGATAGTTTTGCTTGGAGTTGTAGAACTCTCTTCTTTTGGCATCTCGGCCTGCTTGAAATCGCCTTTGGTGTCTGCCAATGGATCTTCAGTATCAGGTTCAGAATACTTCTGCTCTTTTATTTTCATATACTCTTCTTGTTTCTTTTCCTGATATTTTATTTCATCAGTCATAAGTTCCCTCACATCCTCTTTTATTTCATATGTCATAGGAATTTTAACCTCAGTCATATACTTTGAGTATATTTCATCTTTCTCAAAGATTTCATCCTTTTTGGTTTCCTGAATGGTCACCCCTGGCTCTTTACATTGCCATTCATGTTGTGTCCTTGAGGATTTTGCCTGGGCCATGACTTTATGCTGTTCCTCTTTGTCTTTAAATCTTCTAGTAACATTTACTAAGACTGGTATATCTTGTTTCTCTTCCCCAACAATGGGTTTAAGATATTGTTCTAAGGCAATAAATGTCACATCACAAACAGCACAATATTGAACACACAAGACAGCCAAATATAAAACACAACACTCAACATTACCGATGTCAGTTACATTTCAGTTTAGCCAATTCGGGGTGTTGATGACCTTTTAATATACTTCCATATGCAGTATCAATGATGAGAATTGACACTTATTTCATTTTAATAACTGCAAACTAAAGAAATAAGGCTGCCAAATGATACAATACACATAACACCAATAAAAATAAATAAAACCAGTGTAGTGCAATTATTATAATTATTAGCATACCTTACATCATTAAAATCTGTGGCAAACAGGTAATAAAGAGGCAACATACCTTTCTGGACTGGTCCAGGAGTTTGAACAGGACCATGATCTGCCAAAAGAGAAAACAGTCATAATATGGTTAACAGTGAAGTGTGACACAAATAAAGCAGCATAGCACCAGCACTGCAAATTTGTGTGTTATATTCAGTCAGATGAGGCCTTGAATAGTTTAAATCAGGGATTCTAAAAACTTGCACCCAGGCACCTCTATAACCATAAAATATATTCCACTGACACCCTCAGTATGGAATGAAACATCATCAACATTATTTAAATGTGTATAATAATATTTTGGGTATTTATCATATGCATAGGGCTTTCTATTCCTGAACATTCTACACATAATAAATTCTGAATGCATTTTTACAAATTGTTATTAGAGTTACGTTGACATTATTTCTATACTTTCTTGTTCTTGAGGTATGAAATTTTTTAGTTGTAATAATTTTAATGATAATTATAATATTTTTAAATTGGATTAAAACCCAAATAACTACTCAAACAACTAATAATAAATCAAGAAACTCAATAATAAATATGATAACTTTGATAAAGGGTTGGATTTCCACTACTAGACTCCCTTGGCCATGCTTCATTGACCCCTGGGTTTGAGACACACTGGTTTAAATATTTGGCTGTAATATAGACCAGTAAGTATAAGGTTTTTGCTTGAATATGATATGACAGTTGTACTTTTAATAGCCAAACATTATTATTAGTTTAAGTATATATATATATATGATCTTACACAAGTATTATACAACACAAGACCCAATAAATTCTGAACCGAGTAAAATGGTGACACATATTAAGCAAAAAATACGAACATGAAACAAAATATAAAAGACCTGGAAACAGACAATCTACCTTGGGGAGGAGAGACTGTTTTCTCGACTGGTGTTTCTGTTGGCTTTGGTGCCTCAAGTGTTTGCTTTTTCTCCACAGGTGGCTCTTTAAACAAAAGCATGTCATTGTCACAGTCAAGAAAAAATCAGATGCATGGACAAATAGGAATTGCTGAATTACATACTAGATGAAATACTATTTTAAAAACACAAAATAAGATGCAACTGACAAAGCAAGAAGAATAATAGGATAGATAAGATGGAGACTCTACCTATAGGAGGAGAGACTTTTTGTGCAAGTGGCACCACTGTTGGGTGTATTGCCTCAGGTGTTGCCTTCTTTACCACAGTTGGCTCTTTAAATAAAAGCATGTCATTGAAATATATTAGAAATTATGATGAAAAGTGAAAGTACAGTTGCACAAAATAATAGAAATGGATACAATTATTGTACCTTGAGGAGGAACTTTTTGTAGTGTTACTACTGGCTTTGGTGCCTCAGGTGTTGGTTTCGTTTCAACAGTTGGCTCTTTAAATAAAAGCATACCATTGTCACAGCCAAGAAATTACAATATGCAGGTAAAGAGCTAAGATGTTGCAGACCAGACAAAGTCCCTATAAAAGCAACACAATCTAAAAACAAGACAAAATGATCTCACATTCTACTGAAGACACCGAAAAAGATAACTGTTGAGACAGAAAAAACACAAATGACATGGAAATTGAGACTCTACCTTGAGGAAGAGGTAAGACTTTCTTCTCAGGTGCATCAGTTGTTGCGTTCTTTACCACAGTTAGCTCTTTAAGTAAATTCATAATATTGTAACAAACAAAAAATTATAATGTGCATGTAAAGACTTACATGTAGCATGTAAAAAAACATAAAAATAAGTGCTGAGTAATCAGTTTTCCAAAGACACAGAAGAAATAGTGACAAAGAAATAGAAAATATGGATATAATACTCTACCTTGAAGAGGAGAGACTGTTTGTTCAAGTGGAACAGCTGATGGCTTAGGTGCCTCAGGTGTGGGCTTCCTCTCAACAATCAACTCTTTAAATGAAAGCACAGTGTTGTTACAATAAAGAAATTATAGTATTTATAGAAAAAGGTAGTATGATACAGAACAGATATTTCAGTGGAAAACATGAATAACTGAAAATTATCTTAAATTCCACTGCAGACATAGAAGAAGAAAACAATAAAGACTTGTAAAGAGTCTCTACCTGGAACAAGAGAAACATTTGGTTCAGCTGGCACCACTGTGGTCTTTGGTGTCTTAGGTCTTGCCTTCTTCACCACAGTTGGCTCTTTAAATAAAAGCATTCCAATGTCACAAACAAGAATTGATAATATACAATCTCATATCAAAGAAATGTGCTGCATAGAATTTGCAGATTACATATGAAGAAGAACACCTAACACAGATACTTCATAATGTATTAAGGACAGGGAACAGAACAGGGACCAAAAAAAACCCAGAAGACATGGAAGCCAAGACTACCTTTAGGTGGAGAGACTTTTTTCTCAACTGGCATCACTTTTGGCTTTGGTGCCTCAGGTGCTGCTTTCTTCTCCACAGTTTGCTCTTTAAATAAAATCATGTCAATGTCAGAGCCAAACATTGTTACTGTGCATGGAAAGAGGTGCTGAATTACAGAATTTTCAAGCTACACAAGAAGAGGACCTACTAACTCAGCCATATTGTATTAAGTTAAAGACACAGAAGAAGAGATTAAGGAGAAGAAGAAAAAAGAATACATGGAAACCAAGACAGTACCTTGATATGGAGAAACTTGTTTCTCAGCTGGCACTACTGTGGGCTTGGCTGTTGCCTTCTTCACCATAGTTGGCTCTTAAAATAAAAGCATGCCAATGTCACTAACAAGAATTGATATTATGCATGGACAGATGTGCTGCATTAAAAAAAATCAAGGTACACATGAAGAGTAACACTTAACACAGCTATAGTATATTGTAGGACACAGAAGAGGAGACAAGGGAGCTAAAAAGAAAAAACAGAAGTCATGAAAGCCAAGACAGTACCTTGAAGTGGAGAGACTTTTTTCTCAATTGGTACCACTGTTGGCTTTGGTGCCTCAGGTGTTGCCTTCTTCTCCGCTGTTGGCTCTTTAAATTAAATCATGCCAATATCACAGTCAAGAACTGATATTATGCTTATAAAGAGGTGCTGCACTACAGAATATTTTTTAAGCTGCATAAGAATCAGAACACCTAACACAGCCATCTAATATCGCATTGAAACGGAAAAAGAAAACAGGAAGAAAAAAGAAAGCCAAGATAGTACCTTGAGGTGGACAGACCCTTTTCTCAACTCCCACCACTGTTGGCTTTGATGTCTCAGGTGTTCCCTTCTTCTCCAAAGTTGGCTCTTTAAATAAAATCATGCCAATGTCACAGTGAGATGTGCTGTTTTACAAAAAACTACACATGAAGAGGAACATCAAATACAGCCATCTAATATTGTATTAAGGACACAGAAGACAATAGGGACACAAAACAGAAAACATGAAAGCCAAGACAGTACCTTGAGGTGAAAAGACTTTTTTATCAACTGGCACCTCAACTGGTTTTGGTGCCTCAGATGTCACCTTCTTCTCCACATTTGTTTCTTTAAATAAAAGCATGCCAATGTTGCAATCAAGAATTTATATTATGCATGGAAAGAGATGTTGCATTATCATTAAATAACATCCAGCCACCCCATATCATATTGTATGTATGGGTAAAGAAGAAGAGAACAGGGATATAAAACAGAGGGCATGGAAGCCAAAACAGTACCTTGAAATAGAGAGACTTTTTGTGGTGTCACTGTTGGCTTTGTTGCCTCAGGTATTGGCTTCTTCTCAGCAACTGGCACTTTAAATAAAAGCAAGCCATTGTCACAATCAAAAATGGAAACATGCATACAGATACTGTGTTAAAAAATAGACCACATACTTTTACTTTTTAATTACTGCATTTAATTCAGGGGTATTACAAAAGCAGGAGTAGAGAATGAAACATTTGAACAATATATCTTTACACAACTAAAGAAGAACATAAGACAATTCCGCTTGCCTACTCGGCAAGCATTGCAAGACAAGACAGAGAACACTTTGTATAAAGTGCATAAAGATTGTAGATATTCGTAAGAAGGCACATGTATAAGTGTTTGTCAAAGTACCTCTTTCAAGCATTTTAAACTCTTTCTTCAAATTACTGTCATTTTCTTTGGGCATTACTTTCATAGACACAGCCACTTTTGGTGCCAATGTATCAACAGATTCTGGCTTAGTTTGTGACACATCACTCTTGAGCACCAAGTGTGGAAGCTTTTGAATTTCTTTCATAACAGCAGATGTCTCAGACTTTTTCTTGGATACTGAATGCATCAGCTGTATAATTGGTTCAGCATTAACCTCTGGGATCTTTTCCTTTGTTACTGTTTCTGTAGATGGCAAACCATTTATCCTCAATGAATCCTGTGGTTTAAAATCTTCTTCATCCTGAGCCACATTCTTTTCCACATAAACTTCCTGAGTCTCTTCAGGTTGACATAGAATGTCAACAACTTTGTATGAATGATCTTCCCTTGGAACTACTTGCTCCACTTCCATAATCTTCTCAGTTTCAGCAAAATTGTCCACTGTGTGTAGGATTTGTTCAACTCTCTTTGGAGCTGTATCGACTTTAAAGATGAAATAAGTTGTAAGATTGCACAATGTAGCAACAGAAGAACTTTTAAACTCACACATGCATATGAAAAAAATAAAGCCCAATATGAGCCCTTACATTCCATTACATGTGAGCTATTAATTTACTTAAATTTAGTCTTTAAATATGTATCAAACTAAAGCTTAATATGATATAATTCCACTTTTATCATTAAGAATATAAACTGAGACAAATTTTTCCTGCCATTTCCTGCCATTTTTAAATAGTGCTCTATAGTTCTGAGTACGTATCCTAAACAGAATCCTAAAGAAAGCCATCCATATCACACATACCTCTGGTAGGAACAATCTCTGTCTGCTTTTGAGTTTTAGCCTCTTCCTTTTTCTCAGATGGCACTTCTGCAAGATTAACTTTAGCTAATTTTAAAGAAGTCTCTTCAGGACAATACTGAATATCACTTTTATATGTGGATTGTTTTGAAATCATTGCTTCCACCAATGAGATCTCTTCAGTTTTCTTAGATAAATCCACTGTAAGATGAGACTTCGAATATTCTTCTAAAACTCTCTTGGAAGGTGCAACATCTTTAAAGATAAAACATTGGAACTGTAATGTATCATATGGCAGTGAGTGAAGTATATATTTCACAATGTATTTAAAATTGCTAAATAAATTAATTGACGTTTATTTACTAATCTCTTACATGGTGTCTCTTTGTGTAATGTATAAATAAGGTTTATCACTTGAAATGAAATAGGGAAAACTCAGAAACTAGAGGCTACAAATGATAACAAATCAAATTTTTGGCAGAATATTCTTGTAATGTGCAGTATAAATTGAATGGAGCTATATTTCAAAACAGTTACAGATTCAGTTGCAAATTTAAACATGAAGATTTTTAAGATCTTTTAAGAAACCAAGCATACCTCTGGCCAGGGCCAGTTCCTTATAAGATTTGTTCTCATGTTCACAAAAGATTTTCTTTGCCACTGTTTTCTTAGACAATTCCTCTTTATGTGGACTTTGTTCAACTCCTTTTGGAGCTTCTAAGAGTGTAAAAATGGAAAAAATTAGGTTTTCACCATGTGGAATGGAAAAATTAAAATTCAATAACAGGCATTTGAGCATGAAGATAATATACTAGTTTTAGTGAATTTTACATTTCCTGTGTCTTGAAATGTATATAAATGTATGAAAAATAGGGCTGATTTTCTCAGGTTTTGCATCTGATTTCCCTTTCTGTTTCTCTACTTAAAAAACTTTTAATTTGGTTAAAATGTAGGGAAAACTGTTCCCCAACACTAACCCATTTTGTTTGCAAAACTGACATTTTTTTAAAATATACGTATGTTATTTGCTTAAGTATGTCTAAGGAGAAATTATTGATTAGAAAAATTCACAAGACCAAGCAAGCATACCTTTGGAAGGAGCAACCTCCATTTCAATTTGAGGTTTCCTCACCAGCTCACTTTCAGATGGTACTTTAATTTCAGATTTAATTTCTATCACCTTCAGTGAAGTCTCCATAGGCTGATATGACAGACTATCACTTTCATATGAAATTTCTTGTCCTGAAATCATTTCCTTTGTTTCAGAAATTTCCTCTATTCTCTTAGATATTTCTATTGTTGCATATTGATATTGTTCG
Organism: Notoglanidium macrostoma; assembly: GCA_030068235.1. Classification (NCBI taxonomy): domain Eukaryota; kingdom Metazoa; phylum Chordata; class Actinopteri; order Siluriformes; family Auchenoglanididae; genus Notoglanidium; species Notoglanidium macrostoma. Next base: position 23,306,409 of record JAQQZR010000035.1, on the reverse strand, counting down.
GCTCTTTTTGAAACTGCAAAAACATGAAACAATTTTAAGATTCCACCATCTGCTGGCTTCATTGGTTTATTTAAAAAGCACATATTGACAATAAGACATTTGAATGCCGGACATGTAAAATGTGTTCTGTTGAAATGAAGAGCACCAATTTACATGCTGATGTGAACATACAGTGTTAAAGACATAACACAATCCAAGAAGTACTTTTGGGCATGATATTAAGAACAAATGCCCAAGAACAACTTAGCATACCTCTGGTAGAAGTCATTTCAATCTCCTTTTGAGGTTTAGGCACAGGGGCTTCCTCATTTGGAACTTCTGGGTATTTAAGTTCAACCACTTTGTAAAAGTAGACGTGATATCAGACAAAAGAAAAGAAGTTAATGATCATGCATGCCCAACACAAATTTTAAGATCTATAATATCTAGAACAGAACATGATGTTCATGCTCAAATCATGAAATAAATTTTGAGGGTATTTAAAGGCACAGTTGTGCATACAAAATTATGTTTATTAATTGGTAATGTCTAAGAACTGAATACAATGTTAAACGTTGTGGTAATTATACCTCTCTTTGGAGGAGACTTCTTTTTAGGAACATGTGTCTGTTCTTCCTCCTGGATGGGTTCAGGTTTTGCCAGAGGTAGCTCTGGGGTACTTTGGGTTAGCTCTGGCTCTTCTTTTAGAGCTTCTGGAAGAACAAATTTTGACCCTTCAACTGGCTCTGCGTCAGAGATTGATGGTAGCTCGGGCTTTGTACTTGGTGCTGGTTTTTGAATGCCTGGAGACACAGGTGTTGGTTCTGACTTTTTAGCCAGTTGGACTTCTACCAGCTCTCTAACGGCAGGTGTAAGTTCTGGTATTTTATACGCCTCTGCATTTTGCACTTCAAGTGGAACAGGTGAAGTCTCCTGTTTGTTTGCTGAGACAAGTTCAGGCTCTTGTTTTTTACTTGGCTCAGCCTTCAGTGCTGCAGACAATTCCTGTTTAGGTTTTGTCACCCTTGGTGCTTCAGGGTCAACAGATGGTACGAGGTCTGAGTTTTTATCTGGTTCTATTTTTGGTGTTTCTGTTGTCTTCATGACCTCATGAGCTTGGAAAGAAGATCTATTGGTTAATCTTATACAGATAATGAAGAAAAGGATACTTACATGTGCATAATATCTCAAAGACCAGTAAGAGGTTAAGATTAAGAAATTAAGAATTTGGACAGCCGACTCTGGTTGCCACAACACACAGACAATACAAACTCCCATTGTAGTCATAAAGGCTTATCACACAAAAACATCAGAAAAAGACAAGTTTTAGCATAAAATGCCACAACTGCTTTCTTCTGACAGTTACCTTCTAATGGTGTAATGGCTGTTTTTTGAGGTAAATGATCTTCGTGTTTTGTAGATAATTCTGGTTTTGGTACTTCTTCTGGCTTCTTAGGAACACCTGGTTCTTTTAACAAACATTCAAAGTAAGAAAATATTGACAAACTACTGGAATGACTAAAGAAAGCATACATAAAGGGACAAAAGTATTATTGAAGAGCAATATTTAAGAAAACAAGAAATGGGTTTTACACAAAGATAGGACCTTATTAACATTTGATAAAACATACGGTGAATAAGGCACATATAAAACACACAGACAAATAAAAATGGACAGACAGAGATAGATGGACAGACAGACAAACAAGTCAATATTCTAAACAGGCAGCGGACACACTACCTGTTATTGGTGTGGACTCAGGTGTCTTTGTAACTGAAATCTTTGGTTCTGACTTAGTTTCAGGTTTTAGCGCTGGCTTCAGTGTAGCTTTTGGATCAGGTTTAGGCTCAGGCTTGAGTGTAGCTTTTGGTTCAGGTTTAGGCTCAGGCTTGAGTGTAGCTTTTGGTTCAGGTTTAGGCTCAGGTTTAGGCTCTGGCTTCTGTGTAACTTTTGGTTCATGTACAGGCTCAGTTTTAGGCTCTGGCTTGGCTACAGCTACTGGTACCACTTTAGGTTCAGTTGACTGCTGAGGTTTGGGCTTAGGTAGCTCAGGAACTGCAGGTTTTCGGACATCTTTAGATAAGACAGAGAACTATTAGATTCTAAAGATGGGACTAACAGATAGCACAGACAGTAATGAGAATAATAACATATTAAAGATTTGTAAAAGAGGAAACAAGAAATGCAAAACACATATATACTACATATTCTACATTTCACATTTGCAGAATATGCAGCAATGTAGAATCTGTATGGCAACATATGAGGACAATAATAAGGACAATTATGATGAAGACCTTTAGGTGTAGGTAGTTGTTTTGAATCAGGAACAATTGTTAATGGGACTGTTTCCTCTACAAGCATGACTTCAGGTTCTAAAAAATATGATAAATAAATTGAGAAATGCATTTTCTTTCTTTCTTTCTTTCTTTCTTTATTTCATTTAAAAAAATTGTTTTTAATTCAATTGTATTAAATTTTAAGTTTTTAAGTCCCAATGGGACTAGTCTTTGTTAATGCTATACCATTGTGCTAAAAAAAATAAAAACTTTATTTAATTACTAAACTCATACAAAGGGAGCAAATTTATATTAGGTCACATCTGGTTTATATGCTAATACTTCATTGCAGAATTGATTTTGTCAAATTTTTTGTCAAGGGGTAAAATACAACAGTTACTAATGTATTTGTAGAAATGAAAAACGCACGCACACAGAAAAAGCACCAAAGATTTTGTGATAAAATAAATCAAATAACACATTCTCTCTCATACTCAGGGGTACAACTGAAAATGTTCTCATAATAACTTACAAAAATATTTCAAGAGGATATAAAATATGTGACATGGTGAATATCCTTTGTAAAGAAAAAAAACGTAGTAGCTAAAGTTACATGAGCTCTTACCTTTTTTAGGTGTTTCTTCTGTTTTTTGTGCCACCATTTTGGGTACAGTTTCTTCAACAGGCTTCTGCCATTCTGATAAAAAACAAATAAATATCAATATGACAAAGATCACTTCTCAGTATTCTTTAATGTAATGGTTGTAGGACAACATATTTGGAGTTTTTGATGACAATTCTGATGATGGATTAGATACAATAGTTAAAAGGAAAAACAAAAAACAAGTGGATTAGTCAGTATAACAGAGCCATAGTTGAAATACTGCCAACATTACACATACATGATGAGGACAAACAAATAAAAAAGTATCAATGGGATGGAAGACAAAGTTCACACAGCATGGATGACGTAGGCTAACCATTAAGCTCTCAGTTGGTGACATGGTAACCATGGTATACCTTGAGTTGATGCGACTTCATGAATTATATTTTCTTCTTGCACTGTCCAACTGTCATACTCTACCATACCAAAATCAAGTGCGCCAAGAGCACGGAGGATGAATGAATGAAAGAAAGAAAGATGCTTAGCCCTTTTAAACCATATATAAGTTATAAATCTGCTATTTAGATTTTGTAACATGACTCTCCTTGAGCTAGTCACAGAAAAAATTAATAACTAATATGAAAAAGACAAGACAAAATGTGATGAGATGAACACATGTTGTCTTCTTGGTTATAATTATTAGTTTACAACACTGAACAGACGTGATATTTTGAAGAATGAGGGATAGAAAGCTTATTAGGATGAGGATGGTTGATAGTTAAAAAGAGTAATCCAGTTAAAGGTGGAGTAACATTAGAAATAGTACCTGTTACTTCAGTCTTTTCTTCATAATGATAATATTCTGTTGACTCATCTTTTGAATAGGATTAAAAATAGTTTAAAGAAGTCGTTATTAAATTGAATAAATTGAATTGTAATGCTCAGAAAATGTATTATATATGACAAAGTATGCCACCTTACCTTTAAAACTAATCATAGAGGACACCTCAGGCACTTGTATTGATGTATCTGAGATTTCTAATCATATTGAAAAGGTCTGTCTTATTTTATTGTGTAAATTGTTTTAAATAATTCAGATTTGCATAATTATTAAGCAGCTAAGCAATTCTGTCTCTAAATATAAAAATACTCACCGTAAGAAATTGCTCCTAGATCAATTTCTGTGAAAGGACGCAAAATATCATTACTGGGAATCAGGACCCATATTGCTAAAGGTGATTGTTGGTGATTGTCGCTATGCTAAACACATTAACATTATTGTAATATTTAATTAGTACCTTTGCCTGACAGGTACAACTCAGCTGTACTTTTAGCTTCACCAATGGGCTCCAGTCGTGCAATCACTGAGTATACGCCTAAAACATTATTAAAGAAGATTAATTTAACTCATTAATTAAGATATACATTAAAACTAAATAGTGTTTAATTGTACACACCTTCATCCTCAGATGTTACATTATGGATGATCATAAAATGACGTCGACCCTCACATCGGAACGCATATTTTGGACTCTCTATAAGCTCCCAAGAATCTTTATACCATGTGACGACTGCATTGTCAAATGACAACTCGCACTCAAAAGTTGCAGTTTGGCGTTCCTTCACCACTATGTTTTGAATACGCTTAGTGAACTGTATTTGATCAGCTGGAAATAAGATATGATTTGAATAATTAACTTTGCATTGCATATCTTCCCAAGATTACAATATGCACCATAAATATACCCTTACATTCCTCCATCATTTTTGTTTTAAATAAGCGTTAGGCTTGTAAGAGTATCATGAAAATGAGAGCACATTCTGTATTTATTATTAAGAACACAAAAATAAGCAAAAGCAAAGAGATTAGTTTAGGGATCAAAATTAATATTATAAAAATAAAAGATATTTATTCTTAAAAGACCCCAAGAATGTTGTGGAGACTAACAGATCATAGAAGAACAGACATTTAAATATTTCTCAGAGGCTGTCACTATAGACATGGGCATTATGCAAGGTTGTCAGGAGAGGGGAACTGACTCCAGTCTTGTGCCAAATGGTGCATCTTCCTTCCAATTCAATGATGTTGACAAAGTGAAGACATTAAGACTTGGATGCAAACATTCAAGGTAAAATAAAACAAAAAACTGTGATCATATAAGTGATCAGTGCACTACTGGAAGTTTTGCCTTCTTACCAAGAGAAGGCTTCTGCTTGTTCTCTCTCTGCATAAAAGGTTGTAAAACTGCCTTGACACATATTAATACATGGCAACTGACAATAAAACCAGGTGAAGATAAAAAGACTTACCCACGACTGACAGTGTGGCGCTGGAGATGTGTGGGCCGCAGACAACACGATAATTGCCCTGGTCACTTGTCTGGATGTTCTTGATCTTCAACAAGTGTCGATCACCTACTATTTTAATGTCATATTTACTGCTGTTCTCGAGCTTCTTTGAGTCTTTGTACCAAGACAGTGTGATTTCTGGGTAGTTAATCTTAATTTCGCACTCAAACACAGCTTCTGTGTTAACTTTGGAAGTTTGATCTTTGATGTCATTGAGCAGGGTAATGGGCTGCAAAAATGAAATAAGTGCAAATAGTCATATGTATTAATAAATACCACATAACAGCAAGTTAGAAGTGAATGGTGTTAAAATAAAATCATACTTCGGTATGTTCCATTCTTCTCTGCAAATCAGCCACAAGCCTAGCTAAATCCTCATCGGATTCTCTGCCATGTTCATGCTCCTTATAAAATAATAAAAAAAAAGAATAAATACAATTACAAAATCTGATTATACAATAAGCAACAGCTATACAATAAACAAAATCTTAACAAATCGTAACAGAAAAAATACCAGTCTTCCAATTTCTTCATCCTTCTCTTTCTTCAGCTGTTCAATGGCCTGAAGAAGACCACGATAGTCTGTAATACCGTACATGCGAGCATACTTCTCATACTCTTTTGGGTCTACATTTCTTAGCAGCTCAACTATGTCAATGTCTTTGTCCTCCTTTGGAATTTTCTGCTTTGATGGTGTCCTGAAAAAAAAGCCAGTGTTTAAGTCATATAAATATAATATTTACTTATTCTATATTACTACATATATTTAAAATGGTATAGTACAATGTATTTACAGTATATACTTGTAACTATGGAGGGCATCAAATCTTAAACTCACTTCTTCAGTTTCACTGTTTCAGGTGCAATCTCATGCTTTCCTTCAACAGTCAGATCAGTGCTGGATTCGATTTCTCCATGTTTGTTGGATGCTACACATCTGTACTGACCAGCATCAGATCTGGTCACATCTCTGATTTCCAGCTTGGCATCTTGGCCCTTCTGCACAATGTCAATGCGACCACCATGAGTCATCTGCCTCCATTTGCCCTTCATCCATTTCACACTAGGAATGGGATCACCGCCAACCTTGGCGATGAAGGATGCAGTACCCTCTGTAAAGCAGAGCATGACAAATGCATAAATAAAATATGCAACCTCAAAATAGTATGTTTCTTTGGAAGTAACTACTCACTCTCTGCTATACGGACACTCTTTGGTTCATCCATGAAGAATAAATTGTCCAATTTCTGAGCAGCCTGAGGTGCTGAAGGTGCTGTTTGAGCTGCCGCAGGGGCTGCTCCTGCTGATTGTAAAAGAACACCAGCAATGTAAGGGCAAAGAGAATAAATGGAAAATGAGACTTAAATGCTAAGGAGATACTTGATTAAATGACTGGTACAATCAATCTAACTCTTGTATTCTGTTTGCTTCATATGTATATATTTTTTAGAGGTCAAAATGACTTCGCACAGGTAAGACATAAAATAATGAAAAATATGAAAATGACCTGAGCATAACTTGTGTAATACGAACATGAAGGGGTGAAATAGAAAATGCACCAAATAATAAATTTGTCCTTTTTCATGTTTAATAGAAAGTCAAGTTTCATGTTGGAGAAAAAAAGAATTGTGTGGTGGCCTAAAGAAAGACATCCAAAACTTGAATTATCGATTAAAGACAAGCAAAACTGCCCCATCTTTCTAATAAATATTACAAACCAAGGACTAAAGGTTTAATTTTTTGCTTTCACAAATTCAGAAGTGACTCAAAGGGTAAGGTGGAACTAATTGCTTAGAAGGAATGATTTTTATAAGTAGAATGCATTCTTCTTCCTGTTATTCTTCTTATTCTTCTTATTACTAATGCCACTTAAGAACATTCAGAGATAATTCAATATACTCTTAAAAACTAAAGGTTAATTTAGAAAATATATTGAAAAAAAATTAATTCAAGTCAAGAATTTCAGTGTAATGCATATTCATATACACATTTTATGATTTAAATCTTACCTTTAACAGTGACCTTGGCCTTAGAGAAATCACTGCCAGCATTGTTGGTTGCCTTGCATAGGTAGTCTCCTGCATCAGCCCTGGATGCCTTAGCAATTGTCAGCGTGGCAGTGCCATCCACATATGTGATGTTGGAGTTGGCAGAGGAAATCACTTCTCTTCTGTCCTTCATCCATTGTATTGACAGTGGAGAAGAGCCACAAACATGGCAGCTAAGGCTAAGTCTCTCACCTTCTTTCACTGTAATAGGCTTTAGGGTCAGATCAAAGGTTGGTGGCATTTGTTTTCCTTAATAAGAAAAAAAGGGAAAAAAATTCTTTGTTACAAGCATTTTTGAATAATTGGAAGAGAAGTAATCAGACTAAAGATAATACAGAGTAAATATTCTCAATACAACAAACCATGCAAAGAGGACAAAACCCTAATAAGTATCTAGAGGATCAATACAATGAATAATTCAAATGTTCTTTACCTGTAATACTTATCATCACATTGTAGGATGCAGTACCAGCTTCATTAGAAGCATTGCAAGTATATGTGCCACTATCTGATGTTTGGGATTGCTTAATGCATAACACAGCCACATTGCCCTCAAAGGACATTTCACAGTTGCCGGAACTGAAAATTTGCTTGTTATCTTTGTACCAGCTGATGGACAGTGGCTGTGATCCAGATACACGGCCTTCAAGTTTCACCAAGTTATCCTCAGTTTCCTCAAAATGCTCTGGAGGCTTTTTAGTGAAGGTTGGTGGAATTTTCCGTTCTGAAAACAAAACATACAGCAGTACACTTCAAGTTATGAAATACTCGGTATACACAGACGGGCATGTCTTTCACAGATATTCGGGTGGAGTATTTTCTCTTTACAAACATATATATTTGTAAATCTACAGGGCAGAGTAACCCACCCATCTTGAAGTGTTTTATTGTTCTTATACCGCAAAAATTAAGCAATTTTGTTTTATTTAATAAAAAATAAATATTTAAATAAACATAAAAATCTAAATATAAAGATATTAATTTAAAGAATGTTTAATGTTGGGGAATGTCAGTGAAACAAGTTAGCT
>JAQQZR010000035.1:23265823-23298021 GCA_030068235.1 Notoglanidium macrostoma | reverse complement strand
GAGAGAGAGAGAGAGAGAGAGAGAGAGAGAGAGAGAGAGAGAGAGAGAGAGAGAGAGAGAAAGTTATATAATATATATTATATTGTATATTATATTGTATTATATTTATATATATAAATATATAGCACGCTAATTCCTGCGAACGAAGAGCCGGAGAGTGCCGGTTCGAATCCCCACCTCGGCAAAGTCATCGCCGTCCCTGGTTACACAAGCACCACATCTCAATCTTATTTAACTCGCTCGTACATCTTGGTCTACATCTAGAGCCAACAGGCTAGGGGTTCCTCTACCATGTACCACCTTGGGAATCCTTCCCGTAACAATTTTAGATCAGTTATTTTAAATATGGCTCAGTGATTAAACTGGAAGTTCATGTGTTGCTTTTACAATAAGCATTTTAGGCATGTTATATAAGAAATAACAGTGAATAAGCCTGGTTTTATGCAAAAGCAGGCTTTGTGTGTGTGTGTCTGGGTGCACGTAGTCGTGTATATTTGGTAGCTCCTACAATTTTATATATACGCTGCCAGACAAAAAATTTTGAACACCCTACATTTTAGCATTTCCATTTAAATGACCATTTTGAAATACTAACAAAGCAATTTTGTCAAAGTGAATTGGGAAATGTTTATTATTAAATGTTTACTGAATGGAGAAATGTTAAAAATGTTAAATACTAGTTTTCTATGAATCTTTTATCTACTGTATATACTTAACAGGTTTACCCTCCAAAATCACTTGCCCTTAATAAAGCATTAATTTAGAGTCCCATTAGGACAACTTAGCTTTGGTCCACTAATTTGATTGGATAAGTGGCATTTTTTTGTTTATAAAACTGTTGTTTAAAAGCGATATCTAACTCACAAATGTACAGCTGTACTTGAATATCAGCATGGCTGATATTAAGCCTGTAGTACTGGACCATTGGCCTCATGCCTATAGCTGAATCACAGCCATGCTGATGTTCAGTATAACAGCAGTATTGCTTGTGCAACATTGCTTAAAATAAACAAATAATTAAAAATAATTTGATCATTAAGTGAATATAATGTTTAAATATACTTTCAATGCCAAATACACTCACCATTCACTTTATTAGGAAGACCTGTGCACCTGCACATTCATGCAATTATCTAATCATATGATTGTGCAACAGCACATACAGATACAGGTCAAGAGTTTCAGTTAATGTTCACATGAAAAGTCTGATCACTGTGATTTTGATTGTCAAATGGATGTTGATAAGAGAAGGGCTGGTTTGAGTATTTCAAAAACTGCTGATATGGAATACATAGACACAGTATATGTATTCCAATACAGTCACTAGAATTTACATAGAAAGGTGCAAAAAAAAAAACCTTGAGTGAGCAACAGTTATGTGTGTGGAAATGCCTTGTTGGCCAGAGAGGCCGGAGGTAAATGGCCAAATTGCAAGGAAGGATACAGTAACTCAAACAAAACACTCTTTACAATCATGTTGAGGAGAAAAGCATCTCAGCATGAACAAAAAATCAATTGGAAAGAGTGCTTCATTGAGCTCTTATATCTTTCCTGGCCACTGGAATCATTCTGGTCATTTTCCTCTGACCAGTCTCATCAACAAGGTGTTTCAGCATGCTGGCCCTCTGCACATTTCTCACTGTTTTTCACATGATTCTGTGTACACTCTACAGACTTATTCTTATGTTTAATGTAAACATTAACTGAAACTCTTGACCTGTATTTGTATGATTTTCGCATTGTGCTGATGCCACATGGATTGGCTAAATAGATAACTGCATGAATATGCAGGTGTACAGGTGTTCCTAATAAAGTGGACAGTGAGTGTAGGTGCCAAGATCACTTGCACATTCAGAACTCTCACATCCCATAAAAGGACTATGAGCAACAAAGCATCAAAGAAAGACTTTGATGGCTTTAAAAGAAATCAGTAAACAACATAAAGTCAAGAGACAAAGACTATGAATTTTTTTTAAACTATTCATATTCTAAGAAGTTAATCCTATGTCAATAAGCCAAAGAATAAATCTCCCATTATCATAGATCTTGTATTCCCACACTGCACAGGCTATAACAATTAACACATTTATATAGATACCACTATTAAAACCACAACTATTAAAACCGCAGTATATGGTCTCAGACATATGTTTAGCAAATCAAGTAAATTACTATTTTGGTACCATTTCATAATAATAATGAAGTCACCTAAACTATAAAATAATACTTACAGAATTAAACCTTTCCACAAAGTGCTAAAAAAATCTTGTCTTGTTTTTTTTTTTTAGGTCCTTATAATGAATAACTTTATTTGATGCTAATAATCACCAGTTGTCATTATTAAGTTAAAAGCCTTGTACATATCAGTTAAATAAAGCTTGAAAATAGGTTAGAATACTAGTTTATAGTTAGTTCTAGTTAGTTTAAGATGGGTACTATTTGGCAGAATCCAGTCCCTACTGTGGTTTGTGCACAACACATATCATTTCCATCACCTTTGTAACCTCAAAAGAATTATCTTCCAGCCATGTCTTGGTTACACTCATGAAGACATTCAAAGATACAAGTATTTCCTATGATTTTAGTGTTGTATCTTTAAGAGGTGTAAATCTGTTTGCCATCCTCATAACGTGACAAACATTTTGTCTATTCCAGTGAAAGAGCATTCAAGCCTCATTTTTTGCCCCTTTAGGAGAAACTGGCTTGACAATTTCTTCTAAAAAAATAGAGCAGTCTTGAGAAGAACATCAAAACAGTCACATGACTGCCATCCCATTCATTATCTATTATGCTCATCTGTCAGGGTCACATGGAAGTTGGAGCCAATCTACTGCAGAGCTAACACAAAGGCAAACAACCATTCACACCTATTTGCAATTTAGAGTAGCCAGTTGACGTAATCAGCATGTCTTTGGACTGGGGGAGGAAACCAGCACACCCATAGGAAATCCACATAGGCACAGGGGGAACATGAAAACTTCACACAGAAAGGCCCCAGTTGGCTGTCAGGTTCGAACCCAGAACCATCTTGCTGTTAGGTGACAGTGATAACCACTAAACCACCATGCTGCTATGCCATGTGAGTTTCACAGGAATTTGACACTTCACAAGAGTATATCCCTGCGGTATCTTTGTTCGCTCGTGTAGACTTTCCAGTATGCGGGAGTTTCCAACAACTCTTGGGTAGTATTTATAAGAGGCATAGATCTGTTACAAATAAAGGTAACACTATTTTTAAGCACCAGTAAGCATATACTCAAGCTTCAGGTACTTGCACATGGCAGTGTTCACATCCTTAAGCTTCTGCTCAAACTTTATTTTAGATAAAATTGGAGAGCTGGCATCCTGAATATTCTGACCAAAGTTGCATATACATGTTGAATCTCGAGCATATTATCCATGAAAGTCCTTCTTAGCCAAGGCCAGAAACCTTATCCAAATTTTGCTTATCCAAAGTAGATGACTAAAAATGATGGTAGTGTCCACTGGTTGATAAAATATGATATGATAGAAAATAGAAAGAATCCAAAGTTATACAAACCTGTCACTGTTGTCACACTGGCATGACAGATGTCAGTTCCGTAGGAATTTGAGACTTCACAAGAGTATTTTCCTGGAGTTTCTTCATTACACTCATGCAGGCACTCCAGGATACCTGAATCTTCTGTCACTCTCGTGTTATATCTGTATGAGGCATACAGCTGCTTTCCATCTTTGTACCATGTTACAAACAACTTTGGCGCTCCAGTGAAAGTGCATTCAAGACTCAGTTTACTGGTAATTGGAAAGACTGTGTCATTCAACCTCTTCAGGAAGCATGGAGGTTCTACGAGGGGCAGCAGAATCAATATATTTGTCAAAACCGCAAGCACAAGATGTAAAGGTTTCACAGCATCCTCAGCAATCCTCAGCAATATGCTAGCAACTAAAATGCAAATCATTCATCATTGCTTTCCATACAGGAAATCCATGTGGAAGAGATATCACATCTTTCAAGCTTTTCAGAAAGTGTGCAGACCAAAATACAAATGGAGAGAAGTTGATCCAAGCATACCCACAAAAATATACCCACAAGCACTAGAAAACCCAATTCTTAAGACACATGCTCCCTGTCATGGTCAAATTGAGACCTTTCATCACACCATGTCACAACTCATCATACAGCAGCACAAACAATTGCATCATTCCAGGCACCATGCTGTCCTACACTGCAATATCAACCTGCTCTCTTAAGAAATTACACAATTTAAGACTTTACAAAGGTAAGGCATCAAAGGCGACTTTTACAAAAATGCAGGCAAGTATCTTCTTGAGTCTTGTGCAATTTACAAACCTCCAACTGTTTTCACTTGAGCATGGCAGATATCAGTTCCATATACATTTGAAATTTCACAAGAGTATTTTCCTGAGGTTTCTTTGTTGGAACTATGCAAGCATTCCATGGTACATGAGTTTGGTGAGACTTTGGTATTGTATCTGTAAGAGGCACAGAGTTGCTTACCAAGTCATACAATGTTTTGAGAAAGAAATTTATCCAGGCCATAATTCACAAGCTCGCTCCAATTTTTGCGACCAGAAGGTGATATAGCCATTTCTTCTCCCAAACCCAAAAATGAAGAATTCAATTTGTCCAATCTGTTACAAAATATAAATCTGTGATTACAGTCAAATGAGTTTGAAGAAGAAGACGAAGAAGAAGAACAAGCCTTTATTTGTGACATATATACTTTTTTTTTGCTTATTAGAAAGCTGTGGTCAGAGTGAAGGGTCAACCATGATATGGCTGATATGGAGAGGGTGAAGGGTCTTGTTCAAGGGCCCAACAGTGGCAGCTTGGCAGTGGTGGGGCTTGAGTATTACATTGATAAGTGAATTTTAATTTTCAGGAGTTTTTTTTTGTTACACTCAAGAAGACATTACCAAACATAGTTATTTTGCTCTTACATCTGTAAGAGGGGTGTTGTTTTCTGTGAGAAGCATTTATTGGATCAAGTTGCACTGCACTTCAGTGATAGCTTATGACTCAGTGGTAATGTCTTAAAGACAATATCAATGCATCCATTCAGAATATATTTTAAATTCGCTTCACTAGGTTAAATGTCAGTTCCAATAGTATTGAAATATTTTCAAGACTATGCATTAAAATCTATCAGAATAGTCCATCAAGATCTAGAACATTTTTCTTCCTTTCACTCAAATTGTATATTAAATGGATGCATCATTTCAGATGTATCACAAGTTCTTCTTGGCCATTTCTGTCTTGTCTTATATTCCTCAGAATCACGCAGATGTGCTGGCTGTTGTCTGTGTATAGGCATACCAATAGAGAAAAAAAAGTTTTCAAGTTTAATGGAAAGACAGTAATGCTCAGGTACTGAGCACATGTATGGATTATTGTTCTTCTCAGATCACAGCAAAGTACTTGGCCTTGAAAGGATAGGAATGTCCAAAGATTTTGGGTAAACCACTAGCAAGAAAAGAATAAATAACCTTTGCTTCAGCAGAAACTTAATCAACATGAAACAAGTAAACACTGAATATATCTACATCTTAAGATGGCTTCATAGCAGTAATGAACACCCAAATTCATATAGAGTGCTAACAGTCTATGCAGAATCCATGTAGGATCATTATATGACCTGACTTTCAAGATAATCCATTCAAGCTTGATCCAGTGTTGATCACCTGAGATTTTGCTGTAAATGATGGTTCTGGTGGCTGTTCCAGTAGTTTTCTGTGCTGGCAAATGTAGGCCATCTTCATAGCTTCATGGTTTTCATCTCATTTCAAGGACTTTAGGAGATGTCACTGAACAATAAGTAATGTCTTTAAAGTATTTTGCATGACTATTTATCAAAGATATTAGTGATTTCCACTATGTTATGCTTGAATCATGTCACTTAAAATGACTCATACATTCTATCACATAGAATTGCATTCAGTTAGTTTCACTGTTTTCTGTGTTTTTGTCTGAGCATGAACTGATATTAGTTTTCTCCTTGTTTCCAGCTTTTCTGAAGAGGTATATCCAGAATGAAACTTGGAAACCTTTCTGAGTTGTTCAACATGGTGGTGCAGTCACTTTGTGAAAATCAGAAATCAGAAACATTTTGATATTGCAGGTTGATCACACCATTAAAGCTGCATAGATCATGCCAACATCCAGAATAGCCAGATGCTTGTTAGCAGATTATAGCTTGAAACTATGGCCTGCGCTGCAAGTTAGTTACAACACACTTGTTAGTGCTAGATAAACCAGCATAGGCTGCTCTTTCTCTGACATACTAACCTCTCGACCCAGCAACTGATTCTGAAGGCATCTTTCCGAATGTATTTGATAAGCAATATTGGTATTCCTCAACATCTGATCTTTCAAAAGAATGTAACTTCAAATGTGCAATTGAATCTTGAAAAACAAGGGTATGTTTTTTGTCCAAAGGAAGTGGTTTTATGTTATTAATCCAGTTAACTCCAAATGGGGCAGTACCAATAACCTCACACTGATAGACTGCAGTTGGTCCCTTTTCTACATCCAGCATTTGTACAGAGGGAGGTTCTGAGGATCAAAATAAAAAATCTCGTCACGTGATAATGTTAAATGTTAAAAGCCTTATAGTCATTGTATAAATCCTATAGGATCATATTCAGAGTTGGTTATTTAAGTTGGTGATTACAATTCTGCAACTGCTTAAATCACTTTTCTTCAAGTCTGATTCAGGTTAGGCAAATGACCTGCATATAGTTCACACCTTTGTCGTAGCAAGGTTTTTCTTGAGTTGAGACAACACATACAGAGTTTTCTGATAGAATCAAGTCCACTGCCTTTTAAAAAAAGAACATGCCTTTAAATATCAGGGATAGAAAATGCGGAATGAAAACCAGACTATTTTTTTTACTTTGTTCTCAAATGTAATATTATGGAACAAAGAAAAATTAGACAATTTAAAATAATAAAAAAATGTCATGACAGGTGTCTAGTAGTATGTTGGCAGCATATTATATATGAGTAGTACTAGTTGTAAGTATCATGTTAATCAATATTAAAATACTGTAAATATTGTTTTAATTGTTTTAATACTCTAATCATTTGACTTATAAATTAGCACATAATTCAGCATATACTATTGTGCATTTTATTATAATTGTTTTATTCTGACACTTTTTTCAACATAACACAACCCTGATATACAAACTCAAGGTCATGAAATTGTAACGTGTAAATGGGATGTAGTCTATTTATCATTCTTTTAATTTGTTAAATCATGTCAATTTTATTAAATACGTTGGAAGGATAAGCTGACCAAGCACTCATCTGCAGTGCTTACAGCTAATTTTAAGTGCTGTTCATAATTTTTGTCTGTAAATAATTAGATACTCAAAATAAGCAAGATTAAGATATTGCAAACAAACAATTTTGTGGACTTTAAAGGGACAATATTGATAAATCTGATACTCAGTGATGACTTCAAATGACATTCCATTTTATTTTGTGTGTGTGTGTGTTTACAGCCCAGACACTAAATTTCAGCATGATATATTGTGGATACATTGTATTGTCAGACAATGGTGCTGATCCTCACTCCAGCTGAAATCACACAAGACCATTCAAATGAAGCTGAATGTCAGAATTATGCATAACTGAGACTCTGATTTAGGGTCCCCCCCATGCAGGCAATCCAGCATAACCGTTTGATTAGTGTTTAAATATGTAGTAACATCTGTGGCTTGCATAAGGATGTGTACAATTTCAGTATTATATCCTCATTTTGTGCACATAACTCAACTCAGAATATGACCCATAGTTGCCCTTGATTATCTAATAACAACCACACAGGCTGTTATTTGTAGCCTGTATTGCAACTCAAAAAAAAATTCTGCCAATGTCCAAAAGATATTAATGTCCAAAGGATATTATTGTTGGTTGTTATCCACTACACAGTGTGGAATATTCACAGCTATTCTAAATGTATCATATATTAGTACCTCTACTAATATAACTTTATCAGTAATATCTATACTACTAGAAGAGGTAAGACGGGTATTTAATGTAAGGTAAAGATTATGAATTTAAGTTCAGTACATTTAGATTCTGTTCTTTCAAGAAATCCTCAAAAGTCACTTTGTCCTGAAGACATACAAACATTGCTTTTGTGCCACATGAAGTTCTTTGGTGAGAATACAAGTAATGCAAAGTCTTGCTCACAAAGATAGATAAGAAGAGTTTGAGAAAAATATTAAGATAAGATAAAACAAGATAAAATATTTCCTTCGATGATTATAGATAAGACACAGCAACTTTTACATTCTAAGACAGGACAAATCTGGAAAAATCAGAAAAGTTGCTGTTTCTAATGCCATTTTTCAAAGGTCTCTCACCCAGCACATCTCTTGGCAAACTACCATCAGAATATAAATGCATTATTAAGAACAACCGGAACAAGTCAGATTGCTGCTGAAAAAATATGTAGTATAACCTTTACTACACCCACACCTTGGAGAATAATTACTTTTAATAATCAGTGTTCAGCACAATTGAGTCCCAATTATTATCATTCATTACATTGTGCAAGCAAAGCTTTAAATTATATAAACCAATTAACTTACCAGTGATGTTCAGGTTAGCAGAACAGCTATCATTGCCATGTTTATTGGAAACACAGCAGGTATATACCCCACTGTCTGCCTTAGTTGAGTTCAGGAGCTCTAGACATGAAGTGGTATGGTGGATGATGATCCTGTACTTCTCACTTTGCCTGAGTTCAGAGTTAGACTTGAACCATTTGAAGGTCACACTTGGAGCATCTTCTACTTCACATTCAAAATTCACGGCACCTCCCACTTTGGCTTCAAGGTCCTGGATTTTTTTCTTGAATACTGGTGGCACTGAATTGTGTGAAATGGAAAGGAAAGAAAAAATATGAATTAAATATAATTTTTTTTAAAGACATTGTGTTCAGCTAGCTCAAGCATGGAAAGGATGGTAAGAGCAGTAGTCCTCAAGTGACTGTGAAAAAGAGATGCCATGAATATTAAAGAAGTGAAATGGGAAGAAATGTTGAAAAGGGAAGAAACCATTTTTCATGGGGTAGTGGATGAAGTCATGAGTGTGAAGTGTGGTTGATATGGCAAAAATATAATATTGATTTGAATATAATTTAATAATCTAAAATGTTTTATGTTGCATAATACATATCACAACATAGTGTATAAGGAAGATAAGGAAAAATGCAATTGGTAATAAATCATATTAAATTAGGATACCAATGGTTGTTAATAGACTCTTTTTACAATTTCATTCAATATCCTGGAAGTACTAACTAGACCATGGTATTGCCATATCGTTCACCTCTGGGATCAAGGGACCATGACAGTCCATGACACAACAATAGTGAAAGTTATTTTATAAATTAAAAGAGTGTAAAATTATGACAGTGTTCACACATGATGAAAATTCCTAAAGAAGCAAAAATAAATAAAAATGTGATGAAAAGTTGATGATGGAATGTGAACTAAATTAAATGGTTATACATGGGTAAAGTTGATGCCTAGTATTTAATTAGTAATTATCTAGTTTCTACACCTAAAATAAAAACTGTTAAGGATTAGATGACTCATTGTGACAAATACAACTCCATAATCAAACCTCTTGAAAGAATCGTGAGTCTTGATGATGTTGAGGCCTTGCCACCTTCACTCACAGCCTCACATGTGTATTCTCCTTCATGTATTTCCTTTGTAACTTTGTTGATTACTAAGGTATATGCATCGTGGTGTTTAGAACATTTGAACTCTTTGCCAGATTTGATCAACTTGCCATTGAAAAACCAGCTAACTTGCTTCACATTTTTTATTTGGGCATTAAATGTAACCACAGAATTCTCCACAGCAGCAATATCTTCTAATGGCAATTCAAAAGCAATCCTTTTGGACAAAAGCTGTTCTGATGTTCTTTTCAGTGTTATGTCTTCTTTTATGAATTCCACGCTTTTCTGTTTTTCAGCAAGGTCATATGTAGACTTTTCCACTGGACATGGTGCCACTGGTATGTTAGTAGTGATAACTTCAAAACTTTCATCTCTTTCTCCTTGAATTGACACAGATTTAATTTCTTGCGTTCTAGTCTGAATTGATTCTAGTATGTCAGATTTTGCTTCAATGGCCATCACCTGATGTTTTGACTCTTGTACTATAAGTTGTTCATAGTCAGTTATATACTGGAAAGATTCTTTGTCTTCAGTCTTCACCGTAGCAGACTGACCCTTTGGTGGTGCAAATGCTTCCACATTTTCATTTAAACATACAGACTCTACCACTGATGAGAGCATCTCTTTTGAGGTAGATGTTCTAAACTGAACTTGCTGAGGTCTAAGGACTGGCATTGTTTCAGGCTGTTCAGAAGTGAAGACCTGATGTTCCTGATAAATTATAGAGTTTAAGGCAGACTGAAGTTCACTCCTAAGATCAGCTGTTTGAGGATATTCCCCCTTAAATGCAATTGTTATTTCCACTGGGGCAGATGTAGTTGTAAGAAGATATGAGAACATTGCATACTTTGGTTCCTTATGCACTTTAACCTCCTTCACTTCCACAACTTTTAAACTACCTACAACATCTGCCAAGATTAATGGCTGATCACAGGCCACAGCACACTGTAATGCATTTTTTAATTGATGTTTGATGTCCAAGCTATGTGGTTTTGGTTGAGGAATCACAAATTTGAGTTCCTTGGGAAGTGCTTTGCTTTCTTGAGACTCTGTCGCTAGAAGAGGTTCCAGAGGCTCAGTCAAAGTATTTATTGTTGTTGTCTCTGATTTGCTATTATCCTTAGATATTTCCCCTGTCAGGGTTTGCTTCTCTTCAATTAATATAGCCTGCTTCACAGACTGGCCCTCTTGAATATGAACAGCATAATCCTGCTCAGCAGCCTCAAGAGTCGGGCAGCTTTCAGTGGATATGGCCTTTTCCTCAATATTAACAGACTGTATGGGTAGTTTATGTTCTAAATTTACCTTGCAAGTAAACTTTTCTAGTGCCTGTACACTGTCTGTGTGACCCTCCTCTAATGCATACTTGTCTACCACTGACATCGCATGCATAATATTCCACTGGTCCTCCTTTTGTACAAGTGCATGCTGCTCTTTATCACAACTAGCAAAAGGCCTTTCCTTTGGAAGTGGCATAGGTTCTGAGACCACATTAAGAATATTCAAAGGTTTGGGTTCATTTTTGTATTCAGGTTTCACTCCTTTCACAGAAACATCAAAATCTTTAGAGGAATCTGCTGTCAGCTTTAACTTCTCTTCAGTAGTAGCAGCATATTTATGGGATTTTTCTTGCCTTTGCAATGCTTTTGGCTGATCAGGTTCTTCTACTGAAAGTAATCCTTCTTTGTATAAAGTAGTCTCTGTCTTTATTGACTGAAGATATATCTTGCCTGGAGCTTCTTTATGTGGTTTTATATATTCTGTTGTCTTCTCAGAAGAAAACTCTGATAAATGCTCACAATGAACAGCTGTCTGCTCATCCACAGACACTGTTTGCAAAAGACTTGAGCTTTTTATGGCAGCAGCTTGCTCAGTTCTTGGTTTCTCACTAGTAAATCTACACTGAGATGGAAGAGTATCGTGATCACAGATTACCTGTAAATGAAGCACCTCATCTTCTTCTTTCTGGGAATGCCCTGAAACAGCACTATCCAGACCTGGAATTGCTGCTGTTTTGTAAGCATGAAGTATATGCTTTTCCTCAGCACAAAAAGCTGATTTTAACATTTGTTCTTTGCACAACAGTGCAACTTCCTCAACCGGTTTGTCCATATCTAAATTACTTTCTTTTGAAAGAGTTTGCTTTATGTCACTCACAGATGTAAGTGTTAGTTTGGGTTTTTCCTTTCCAATTAACGATTCAGAGGACTCCAAGGGTGGTAACATAGATGAATGAGCCTCTATAACTTGCAGGGTCTCTGAAGATACTGCAGAATACAATAACTTTTCCCCTTCTGCAACTCTGAAAGTTTTCTCCTCTTCAGGGAAAGATATATTTTTGTATTCTTCATTTGAGATGGCCAGCTTCGTCTCAACCTGCGGACTATTGAAAGCATGTTTTGGTTCTGAAATAACATGCATGCTTTCTCCTTCTTTGAAAGTTATAGGCTCAGCCTTCACAATTTTAAGAGGGGTTACATTCTGTGAAATGGCAGACATCACCTGTGAGGGCTGTTCCTCAGTGAGCTCAAGCTCTATAACCTCAGGACTTTTGATACGATCAAAGTGCTGCTCTGTGAAACCTCGGCTTTCTTGAACAGCAGAGGTCATTGCAGCCATGTGGAACTGTTTCTGAGGTGCTGCAACAGCTTGTTGTGGCTCTGGTAAAACAGCAGCTACTCTCTCTTGTATTTCATGAGACTGCAGAACTGCAGCTTGGTGAGTCACCTGCTCTCTGTGCACAGTTGCAGATGAAACATCTAACTCACAAAGACTATCTACTTGTTCACTTGATACTGCCTGTTTATCTTCAGTGCCAATGGTATAAACCATCTGCTGTCCTTCTTGCAGACTAGTTCTGGCATGTCCAGAAAGAATTACACTGTACAAACGGGACTCAGTGGCATGTTCAGCTGTGGAAACTTTGTATGTTTTTAGCTTCATTGAACCAACTTTTTCTTGACGTTGGGATGTTGAAATAGTATTAAGGAAGACAATTAGTTCTGCATTGCAAAACACTTCTCCCAGTGGGTTGGATGCCTTACATGAGTAGAGACCTCCATCTTTTTGATGAATTTCCATTATCTTCATGTAACCAGATCCATCTACATTACTGACAATAATACAATATGTACTAGGTTGAATACGCTGGCTGCCTCTGAACCACTGAATTTCAGGAAATGGGGAACCTGTAACTTTGTATTCAAAAACAGCCTGGCCTCCAACTGTGCATTGCACAGACTCAATTTCTTTTGCAAAATATGGAGGCTGACCGATGGTCTGTTCTATTTTTCTTCCATCTTTTACTTTAACATGAAGATAAGATGCACATGTTGATTTGCCAAACCTGTTACTTGCAGTACAAGTATACTCTCCCTCTAATTCCTTTTTAACATTGCTTATAACCAGAGTGTATTCTTCGTTCTCTTGCACAAATGTATAAATAGACGAGGTGGTTATTACTTGACCATTGTGGTACCACTGAACAACAGGTTTTGGAAATCCAGCTACAAGTGCAGTAAATTTAGCTGTGTTTCCGACAGTTACTATTGCTGGAGAGAGTTTGGTTACAAAAACTGGCTTTTCCATTTTTTTCTCAAATGTTTCTGAATAGATTTTAGATTCTGGCACGAATTCAAATGTTTTGATTGTGGTGTAAGAGTCCTCTTCAGTACACATAGCCATGCTAGAAAAATCTGTGCACAAAAAGTAAAATTTATATATCACAGTATTTTACTGAAGAAACCAATTTAAATTATAAGTAATTGCAAGATTTGTCACTTGTAAACCTAATGTGCTTTGCAGATTCATATATCATCAAAGATCATTTGCGCAAGTACTTGACCAAGGACAATTACTGTGTATACCTTTTATATGTACTGGACATTTTACTAGTATCTTGTCATTGCTACTACTACTAATCATAACTATAATAAAGAAAAAGGAGAAGAAGAAGATATTTGATAGCTTAGTTTACCTTTGACTTCTTCTACAGATGTGGGTTCCTCCACCCTTGGCACTGTGAAATAAAAAAAAAAAAAACATAAATGTTAGTAGCTGGAGAGTATAGTTCTGTGATTCTAGGGTAAAATGGCAGTGCATTAAACTGTATATACATTTTATATTTAAACATATTGGACCACATCTCCCTTGAAGAACATCCTTGAAGGATGTCCAGAACAAGTCATTTCTCTACAGATTGTCTTTTGCGGCAATGCATTGAGAGATATCACATTTTACCCATATGGAATAAGAGTAAGAATAGAATTTTCTATATAAGTGTAGCCAGAAAGAACAAGAATAAGAACCAAAGCATGCAAATGCCAACCTGTCTTCACCCTAAGTTGGGTGCTGCACTCATTGTCTCCTGCAGCATTGATAATTTTGCACATACAAGTGTCTCCTTGCCTGGGACCGTAATTCATTAAATTTAAGCAGCACAAGGGTCCATCGTGCTTCTGTGAGTACAACCGTGACTCTTGAACCATCAACTGGTTGTGCAGCCAAATAACATAGGGAGAGGGGATTCCTTTGATTACCCAATAAAGAGAGGCATTGTCTTGCTGCTTTGCGGTGATTTCTTGGGGTAGTTTCATACAAAACTTTGGCTGAATCGATTCATATATAACATGATCCACCAAGGGTACCACATCAGGGTAGTAATGTTTGCTTATCTGCCAACTCGCTTTCAGGGAGGAGGTATTTAACGGTCCAATATTCTGGATGAACTCCTGTTTTTCTTTGTCAGATGTACTTGTACTGGACTCATTTTCACTTTTAGAAGATTTACTGACAGAGTCAGAAGGGATGGGGGTTTCTGCTTTGGGGTTTGCTTCTTTAGCTGAGTGAGAATAAAGTTATGGAAATTTATTAGGGATTATTTATCAGTAAGAGGAAATTTTAGAATTGATAAAAAATGTTAGTTTGATGATGAAATGTTGTTAGGCCAAGCTTGTCAAAGATTAGACTATTCACAGGATTATACAAGATATTACACTGTCTATGATAAGGCAGGTTTAAATTAAATATCACTGTTAAGCATAATAGGATGAAATGGACATCGAAGATAAAATAAAACCTGTATGCACCTTCTACTGTGAGCCGTGCAGATGTCCGATTCTCGCCATTTTCATTTCTAACAGTACAGCGGTAACTTCCCTCGTCTGTGAGTTGCACATTGAGTATGATAAGAGACAAGACCCCTCTATGATCCATACATTGTACTCTCTCTGAATTTGTGAGCATCCTTCCATTATGGTCCCATAGAATTTCAGTAAGAGGCTCCCCAGTGAAAGAGCAGTTGAATTGTGCCTTGTCACCCAGGCTGACTATGAGGTCATTCATTTTCAAAGTCAAATCAGGTTTGCTGGAATATTCTTCCATTGATGACATGTGTTGTTGAACCTGGATGCTTTTCATAGATGTTGTGTATGTTTCCACAGTGGACACCATTTCAAAGGTTTGAACCGTGGATGAAGAATGAGTCTCAGTCAAGGTGTGAGAAGTCCCCTCCAAAAAAGATACGTCACTGCTTGAGACACTTTGCCTACTTATGGTTTTCACACTGTGATCTGAGCAATAAAAAATAAGATTAAACAATTATGTCAGTCTTAAATTTTTATATTCTTGATTCTGAAGAGGTCATTAGAGCAGTGTGAGGTTGGTAGAGTTGAAAAGGTGACGTGTTGCAGTCTGTGTACTCTGTGTAGTTTTTATTTTTGTCTATCTGGAGGGCCAAGTCCAGCACAGTGAGGTGACTTTCCTGCCCACCAATTCAAATAGCTACTTAACCACTAGGCTTGTGTAAGAGCAGATAAATCACGTAAGGCTACATTCCCATTACAGGTTTAAAGTGGCACTAATCTGTTGTTTTGCCTAAATGAGTCAGATCTGAACTGTTACAATCAGATTTGAGCCACTTTCATATGTGTTCCTAGATAGGATGCATATTTGATATGTGGCCATGCGATTGCATTGCAGCAGAAGTAAGAGCAAAAACTGTTGCTAGTCTGCCACTGGTAGTCATTGACTCTAAGCCACTATGGTGAGACACACGTCTACTGTCCTGCAACACTCATCATTGATTAATTAAATAAAGGATGTGGTGGTATCCAATACTAGTCAAGTCTCTTTTTCTCTACAGGAGTTGATGATGTTGACAAAGCAGTGCATTTATGGTAGTAAGAGTTATAAGAGTTTGCCATAAGACAGTCCCCAGGTGTCAGCAAGACATTCAGTGCAAGATGATAAAACTGCTGTGTGACACTACAATGAGCCACTGTGCAACTTCTGTGATACACACGCGTGTCTTCAACAGTGCACATCAAACTTCAATGCACATGCGCATACCACCAGTCAGCATCCAGTGTTACCAATGTTTTTTTTTTTTTTTAAAGAAAAGAATAGAAGAGCAATTGTGCCTGTAGTCAGCAGAGGGATGGTGAAATAGTTGATAAGAATTTATGGAAATAACTCAATCCAGGTAAAACTGTAAAGACCCTATTGAAATCATGTAGTGAAATGTAGAGCAAGGCCCACATACAGACTTGGTTACAAGGCCAAAGAAAAGAGCTTTAAAGCTAAGATCAATGAGGCAAAAGATGTAGTGACCATGGTTGCTCAACATGTCTCTTCTATGAATGTTATTGTTTTTGAAAGTGCGCACATGCATGTACTTTCTTAGGAGAAATCTTGTCACACTGATGACAATTATGGTTCACTTACAAACACAAAAGTGAACCATCAAAGCAGAAATAGTGGATTTGAGCAAAAAGCAATAAAGCTTGTAATGTGAATGTAGTCAAACTGTGTTGTACCCCAGTCCTCCAGATTTGGGCTGGCAAATCTAAAAGAGTTTTGTTCAAACTACCTGATAATCTGATTAAGCATGCAACATGCTTAATTATTTCATATGGTGTATAAGAAAACAAATAGATACAATAAGAATAATTACATACATTACATGTAATTACATTACATAAATAATGCAAAGTATATTATATGTTTCTGCATGTAAAAAAATGACAAACTCACCATTGACTCTCAAAACTGCTGAACAAGAGGCCATGCCTGCGGAATTGCGAACAACGCAGGAGTATGGCCCCTCATTCTCAGCATAGGCTCTGACAATCTCCAACTGACAGTTGTCATCATACTGGGATATTCTGAGGTTGTCTGTTGGCTTAATCTCCTTATCTTTGCAGTACCATATAATATTTAGATCTATAAAAAGACAGAACATTTGGAATTCATTACGAATCGGTTTATGATACTGGTCAAGTGGAAGTTTGGAAGTAAGAGTACATATAAACATAAAAATAAAAAGTGCATGTTTTTTACAAAGATAACAAATAGTAACATGTTAACATATAACAAGGGATGGAATCCTTTATTAGCTTATTTCTGTTAAATTCAAAGCTTCCTGAATAAGGCAATGGGTTACTGAGCTAATAATTGGAGAGATAATTGTGAGATAAAGTCCCATCAAACTGCAACAGTTGTACCCTTATCTCTCACTGACTGTTATCAACAATACAAGATGTGACATATTGTATTGAAAATATATGACATCTAATCTAACATTACTCTAACACTTAGTGTCTATTAAAAAAGTCAAAAAATGTTCAGAACATATTGAATATTTTGTCCTATAGGTTAGATTGGTAATGTCTCAGCCATTGCTGTTTCAAACAAATGCCTTACCCTCTCCAGAGACATGGCACTGGAATCTGGCAGACTCTCCCTCTTCAACAGATACATCATGTATAGGAGATATTATCACAGGTGGGGAAAGTGGAACTCCAACATCTGGAGAAACCACTTCGGAAACTGATTAAGGAGAAATGCAGATGTTAGGAAACTTGTATAGATTTGAGCCAGTCCTATTGTTTTATATGTTGACCTTTTTATTGGGCCTTTTTTCTTTTTTTCCCCAAGTATACCTTCAACATTGAGTACAGCTGAGCTGGTGGCCTGACCAAAGTCATTTCTTGCTTCACAAGTGTACTGAGCTGCATCCTCTGGGAAAACTTCAATGAGCAGCAGTGTGTGTTCACTTCCTTCTCTTTGGAACTTACACTTGAACCCAGAAGATAATGCCTGAGAGTTCTTATACCAGCAGACCTGGGGCTGAGGGATGCCAGTCACTTCCACAGAGAAGCGTGCAGGTTTGCCAGCCTCGACAGACAAAGGCTCCATATGCCTGATGATCTGAGGAGGCTCAGGAACTGGATTGTATTTAAAAAGTTATTAAGACAAATTGGAAGAGATAATGATGTTTAAACACAAGGAAGTAAATAGTTTAGTAATAACATATTTAATATACATTGTGGGACAAATGAAAGCAAAGCTTTGAGATACTACGTATTACTACACCATAATTGGTTGAACTATTGGAAAAAAAAAACCACTCACTGTTGACATGCAGATTCACTGAGCTCCTGTTCTTCCCAGCAATAAAAGTGTATTCCCCAGAATCACTCTGGTAAGTTTCAGCAATTGTCAAGCGATGCACCTTTCTGATAGACACATAGTTCAAACGTTTCTCTTGAGAGAATTGGATTTCAACACCATTTCTCAGCCAGCGACCTTCAATTTCATCCTCGCTGACTTCAAACTCAAAGGTGGCTCTTTGCTTCTCAACCACCTAGATTGTGAATATAAAGTTAAAAAATCAATAAGTTAATCTATTGGATATTACATCAGGTGTAAGTAATATTAATGTGAGACTTACCCTTATTTCTTTCTCAGCAGGCTCAGCGATGTGAACATCCTTGCCCTCTACTGTGAGGTGAGCTTTAGACATGCTTGAGCCGGCAACCATAGAGTATTCACCAGCATCAGACATCCGAATGCTCTGGATCATCAAACGCTGAAGACATTTGTCTGTTGTAGCTTTAAACCTAAATATTTAAAATTGTTTAATTTAAAATATTTAAAACCACTATGAGCAACAGTTATTATGTAAGTGTATGATATGTTATCTACTGGGTATATGGTATTGTGGAAAATAAAATACATTTCAGTTACAAGACCTGTCAGATAATTCAAGTTCCTGCCCATCTTTCATCCATGTGACTTGAACATTGGGTTCAGAGAGCTCACATTCAAAGACGGCCTTTTTCTTCTCTGTGACCTTGATATCTTTAATGTGTTTTGTAAACTCAATGACACGAGCTAAGAAGCAGAAAAAAATCTGTTAACACAAGGAAACAAAAAAGACTATAACCAAAACTGGCTTTACCATTCAGAATTTAAAGACTTACCTTCAACAAACAGCTTTGCTGATGTCTCAGCAGATCCTGCCACAAACGTGTACTCTGCACTATCCCCAAAGTGCACATTGCGGATGGTAAGAGAGTGAGTGAGCTGTTTAGAACGAGTCTGGCATCTATCAGTGGATCTAACCTCTATGCCATTCTTCAGCCATTTGTGGGTGATGCCCTCATAATTAACAGTCACTTCAAATGTAACAGTATCTTTTTCTTGAGCACTGAGGTCTTTGAGCATGGAGGTCATCTGAATGGCTGAAGGATTTAAAAAGGTACAGGTACATGTTTTATTCATAAAGCATCATAAAGCAACAAACAAGCATAAAGAAAATTGTAACCTGACTTACGGCTAACAGTCAGGGTAGCTGAGACACCATCATTTCCACA
This sequence comes from Notoglanidium macrostoma, assembly GCA_030068235.1. Classification (NCBI taxonomy): domain Eukaryota; kingdom Metazoa; phylum Chordata; class Actinopteri; order Siluriformes; family Auchenoglanididae; genus Notoglanidium; species Notoglanidium macrostoma. The sequence continues at coordinate 23,278,661 of JAQQZR010000035.1, read as the reverse complement.
GACAAATGTGTACTCTGCTTCATCATCTCTGCTAACGTTCATGATCTTCAGTTGGTGCAGCTTGCCCTGCACCACACATCCAAACTTCTCACTCACTTCAACCTCATCCTCATCTTTCAGCCAGATGGATGGGACATTAAAATGTGAAACTTCACATTCAAATGTGGCCACCTGGGTCTCTGGAATCTCAACGTCCTCCATGGGCTTTGTGACCCTTAAAGCTAAACAAATGGTAAAAGGGGCATTATTATGCAACTTATACCTGGGAGTGGCTACTTTGCAGAATCTAAAGACCTTACGTACATTCAACATGTAGGTGTGCACTGCAAAGCAAGTGTCCAATGACAGCAATGTATTCTCCTGCTATGTCCTCGTCCACATTCTGAATAACCAGCTTGTGGGCTTTTCTTTCTGTGAGTATCTTAATATTAGAGCTTGGCTTGAGTTCTTGATTCTTGAACATCCACTTAACTGGAATGTCATCATGTGATAGGCTCAGCTCAAATGAAGCAGTACCACCAATCAACGATGTTACATCCTTAGGCTTCTTCACAACTTTGATAGCTACAAGTAAGAATAACAATGAAAAGGACAGTTCATGGATACATTTGTGTAATGTCATCAATAAACAAATACTTACACTCAACATTGAGTCTTGAATTAGCAGAGATCTTTCCGAGTTTAAATCCATAAACAGATTCATCCTGGGTATTACAATTTTTAATCTTCAGGGTGTGAACCATGCCATCTACTGTGATTTCATATTTATCACTCGGAAGGATTTCAACTCCATTCTTGATCCATTGGGACCCTTTCACATCCAAATAAGTGAGTTCAAGGCTGAACACGGCATCTTGTGTTTCAATGACAGTTTGGTTCTTCATAGTCTTTTTGATCTTAACAGCTACAAAATGGCATTTAATTATTAATAACCAGCAGACAAAAATGAACAAATTAAGAAAGAAAAAAGTATATAGTAATACTTGAATGTACCTTCAACCTTCAGGTTGGCAGATGTCTTAGAGTTTGCAACCTGGTATGTGTACTCTCCAATATCCTGTGGTCTGGTGATATCAATGACAAGGCTTCGTACAGTCCCATTCTGTTCACTCCTGACATTATCACTTAAGTCAACAGGTTGTCCGTTCTTAAGCCACTTTCCCTCAGCAGATGCGCTTGCAACTTCACACTCTAATACAGCTGTCTGGGACTCTGCCACTGTCAAATCACAAAGTGGTTTGCTTATAGCACCACCTAGAGGGAAAAACAAGAAATCATATTATCTTTACCCCTAAAAGTATGAGAAAATAGTGTAAACAGCTGCAGCATACATAGCAACAAAGCTCTCAAATGGCCTTTAATATCAGTTATTATAAGAATATTTGTATACCTGAAACAATAAGTTTTGCACTAGATGTCTTCTCTCCAGCAGCAAAGACGTATTCTCCCTCCTCATCCTTCATGGCATTAAGGACAGTGAGGCTAGAGTGTGTACCTTTGCTTTCAATTTTGTACTTGGGACCAGCCTTTAGAGGTTGATTTTTGAATGTCCAGAGAGCATCAATTCCAGGATGAGATACTTCAACCTCAAATGTGACATTCTGAGTCTCTGTACAAACACAGTCCTCCATGTGCTTTAAAATGCTGATTTCTGAAAACCACAGGAATATAATGTGATTTTATTATTAATTTAATAACTATTTTATTTATTCATGATATTACACTATTATTATTTTTTTAAACATCTATTCAGAACATACTTTGAACTGTCAGTTTACACGTTGAATCAACACGACCAACAACCATCTTATATTGTCCTTCATCAGAAGCATACGTCCTGTTCAACACGAGACGTTGTTTAGAACCTTTTGCGACCATTTGTACTCTGTCGTTGGGTATCACCAGTTTGCCATTATGATACCATTTCACTGAGCTCACATCAGCTGCAGTAATCTTTGCTTCAAAAACAGACTTTGTACCCTCTACTGAAGAAATGTCCTTTAATGATGTCAAAAATTCAATAGCTGTAAAGAAATAAAGATTATATATATCCACTCAAATATTTCTGTATTACATGAAACAATTATGTTTAAACTGGTTGTGCAGTTTACCTTGAACAATAAGCTTTCCAGTTGTGGAAATGTCTTGGTTGGGGACAACAAAGGAGAACACTCCCGTATCATCTTTATTGGCATCTTCAATTAAAAGCTTATAGTTCAGTTTGTCAATTACAATATGAATTCTATCTGTGGCAGAGAGGGCCTGACCATTCTTCATCCAAGTTCCCTCCACATTTTCCTGAGAGAATCGTACCTCCAGCTGGGCAATATCCCCCTCACATATTGTCAGGTCAGACAGGCCTTGCATCAGTGTTACTGGGCGTACTAACATGAACAAAAATGTTATTGTTATGAAAACAAACAGACAAAAGTCTTATTTGTTTTTAGAGAAAGTTATTAATATATTGGTTCCTTTAAAGAATACTCACATTTCATCTTTAGGGAAGCACTTGTCTTCAGGTCACCCACTTTGAAAGTGTATTTGCCCTGGTCCTCTTTTTTCACATCTTTAACAGATAGGCTGTGGCGTCCACGACGGGAGAACACAACATATTTAAGGCTTGGAGTTATCTCTTTGTTCTCAAAGTACCAAGTGCCTTCAGCATCTTCACGGGACACTTCACACTCAAACTCCCCTGCAAATGACTCTGGTACTTCTGTATTTTCAAGAGTCTTCACAATTTCAAGTGGTGCACCTATGTGACAATTAAAATAAATCAATATTACAGAGAATATACCACACAATTCCAAATTAATGGCCCAAAAACATTAGAAATTTAGAAAATGGTGTTTATTATGCTTAAATGCTATCACATATACAACTTTAGATAGTTAATTTCTGCTTAACACCATTACCTTCAACATGAAGTCTTGCAGTTGTTCTTATTTGGTCATCATCAGCAAGTATGCAGCTGTATTCTGCTTCATCACTCATGTTGATGATCAGTACAGACATGAAATGTACCTTTCTGTCAGAGTGCATCCTGTACTTGTCTCCAGAGAAAATCTCTGAATTGTTCTTCAGCCATTTGACCTTGACAAAAGGCTCATTGGTCTCGCATTCAAAGGTCACCAAGGTGTCCTTTTCCTTGGCATTTTGATCTTCTAGCATTTCAGTAAACGATACAACTTGTTTTGCTGAAAAGAAAAAAGGCACTGTAAGGGACACTAGCAAAGGAAGAAAAAATAGAGGAAATAGTGAGAATATTTCAGGTATTCTAGCTTCGCAACAACAAAAAATACCTTGAATCAGTAAGAATGCATGGCTTGAGGTTTCTCCTGCAATGTTCATGGTTTTGACCATGATACTAGCAGAATCTTCAGTGGACACATCTCTGATGACCAGTTCACAGACATGGTCCTCAGGCCAGTACCAATAAATTCGGTCTGATTTTTCCAGCAAAACTCCATTCTTGAACCACTGACATTCTGGATCTGGTTTACCAACAACTCTGCAGTGGAAACGAACTTCATCACCTTGGGCAACTGTCTGACTCTGAATACGTTCCAGAATTTTAGGAGCCTCCATACTAGGTGAAAGTACTATTTTATCTGGTTTGAGTTTGGTAATGGTGAGTTTATGCTCTTCTTCTTCCCTTTTCTTTTCAGCCTCAGTTAGTTCTTTGGTATGATGAAGGAGTTCTTCTTTTCTCTTCCTGAGCATACCTTCATAGGACTCATCTCTCTTACGGGACTTTAGTTCAACTGCAGTAATTGCTTCATAGTAGCCTTCCTGAGTTCTGCGTTTAAATTTGCTTCTCAGTTCTTCAGATTCCTCTGTTAATTTCTCATGGGTTACCCTCTCTGCTTTCCTCAGCTTCACTACCTCTTTTGACTCTTTGGAGGTTTCTGAGGACTTCTCGGGTTTAATAACCTCAAAGGACACTCTGCCATGCTCTTGTACAGTTGTAGGAGGTTTAATTTCTGGTGCCCTACGCAGAACTGCTCGGAAATCCTCTTTTTGTTGAATCTCAAACTTCACAACATGCTCGACTGCACCTTCAGGGTTCTCTGCCACAACTTTGACATCTCCTGAATCATAAGACTTGCAGTCCACAATCTCAAGGTAGTGAATGCCATCATACTGTAGCCTGAATCTTTTGCTCTTGCGAATAAGCTGTCCATTCAGGTACCAGTTGACTTTTGGGGTTGGGTATCCAGTTACTCTGCAACGGAATTTAGCAGTTTCCCCCTCCAGTACTCTGATGGGCTCTGGAAGCAGGACAATCTCAGGCTTAGTTTTCTCTGTTGTTTCATCTACAGAAACTCCAGCAGGACCTCCCTCATGAGCAATGCGCTCTAATTCATCTAGTCTCAGTCCCCTCCTACCCTCAGGCAACTGACTTTCCTCAACAAGGCCCTTCTCATCTTTCACAATGAGGGTGGCTGAGGTCTGGTCAACACCAAATTTGTTGGTAGCTCTGCATGTGATGACACCACTGTCTCTGGCATAAGCAGCTTCATAGTCAAGACTGCAGTAACCAAACTCATTGACCATGCGTAGTCTGTTAGCAGCTGCCAGGGGCTTGCCATCGTGCAGCCATTCAACAATCATTGTGGGATCACCAATTGGGGTGAGTCTGCATTCAAAATGTACAGGACCAAACTGCTTTAGTCTGACAGATGTCAGTTTCTTTTTGAACTGAGGCTTCTGCTGCTTCTCCTTGTCATAAAGGTCACCCTCCTCCCATTGTTCCTGACCATAGCGGAGATGCAGTGGCTCCAGCTCTGGTGCAGCAATTTCCTTAGCTTTGTAAGTTCCCTTGGGAATAATAAGTTTTCTCTCTGGCTGACGTCCCACTGCCTCCACTTCAACATTAACTTTGCAGCGAGTGGTATCTCGGCCAGCTTTGTTAATAGCTGTAGCAGTGTACCATGCACTATCAGTGCCAGAACTCTGGGAGATCTTGAAAGAAGCCTCTCCCTTGCCACCCTCAATTCTAGAAAGCACAATTTCAAATGTTCAGATTGATAATGGTGAAAATATGATCATATCTAAAGAGTGCTTTGCCATATAATTCTATATTGTTTATTGCTACAGAAAATACTCACCTGATATTTGGATGCTTATGTGGGGTGATGATATCACTGTTCTTCAGCCAAACAATGTCAGGAAGAGGAGAGCCAATTGCTTTAACAGCCAATTCAACCAAGCTGCCTTGTTTAACACTAATGTTCTTCAGCTTCTCAATAAACTGGGGTCTCAACAAGTTTTCTTTTGCTAAAAATAAATATGAAAATGTAATATATTTTATTATTTAAAATTTAATATTGTATTTTAATATTTTCAAAGGTTTTCCAGCCAAAAGTAAAAAGGTCGGCACATTAAAAAGAACAGACCTTCTACAGTGAGAGTTATAGAAACAGAGGTTTTTCCAGCTCTGTTTTCAGCAACAACTGTCCATTCTCCAGTGTCATGAGGCATGGCAGGAACCACAATCAATGACTGAGTTCCATCTTCCTTCACCACAATCTTGTGGGTGTAGTCATTCACCACTTGTTGTCCTGATTAAAAGAAAAACACATTTATCTCCCTATTCAAAATCCCAATTTACAGTGCCAAGTGTGTCTAATCCAATTCAGCAATTTTAGGGTCTTTATGCAGCATACCATCATGGAACCAGTAAGTTTCAGGCATGGGCCTTCCTACAACTTTCAGATCAAATCTTGCAGTTTGTCCCTCTGAGCACTTAAAGGAAGATGGCTTTGTGACAAATACAGGCTTATAAAGTCTTTCAAGTTGGGCTTCATCAGTCTCATCCAGTCTACGAGCAGGTGAGCGTCCAGGAGAACGACTGGTAGAGCGTGGTGATGTGGATCTGAATTGTATTAAAAGTAGAATTCCTCAGTCAGAGCAATATGACATGCATAAGTCTTTATCACTCTATGTACAATGTACTTAGGAAGCTCTGATCGCATCTTTACTTCAGTAAATACAAAACCAGCTTAAAATTTGTTGTGCTTCTATTATTTACAAATTCCACTTAAAATTTTGGAATTCTGATATTCTTTTAAAACTTCTAAATAGCGTATTTAACACTTAAAACACATACTCATAGTACATAAGTAAATCAAATTTGGAAGTGCACCTCAAACATCAATAACATTTTATAGTCATCAGTGGACCATACCTGATTCTCTGAGCTGTTTCTGGATGACGGTACCGTGACTGTACAACTGTATCAGTTAATTCCACATGCAGCTTGCCAGAACTGACAGCATTACCCTTCAGGTTGCTAATCAGAGCAGTGTAGATTCCTTCATCCTCTGGCAGCACCACAGGAAGACGTAAACTGGCTCTTCCATCTTTAAGCACCTCCAGCTGATAATGGTCTCCATGTCTTATGCGTTTTCCATCTTTATACCATGCAATCTGCAACATATGATTAGTATATAAATAAGATTTGAAAAAATAGAAGATAATTTGATAAAATTATGAGGGGTAAATATTTTCAGATAGTGGCAGTGGAGTTGCTTACTTTAGGAAGTGGAGTTCCTGTCATTTTGAAGTGCAATGTAGCACTCATTCCTTCCCTGAGCTTGTAATTTTTCACTGGAGTGCTGAAAATTGGGGAAACACACTCATGCTCAGAAATGGTCATGTCCATCTGCTCTCCATCTTCTGCGAGCAATTTTTGGTAGGTGATCTTAAGAAGATCACACTCAATCTCATACATGAACCTCTGCTCAACAGAAGATATTTGGAACTCCTGTGAAATGACAGCTTCATTAGATCTGGTTATAATAATCAAGAAAGTTGAAATAAGATGGCTCTTTGTTAAAAAAAAAAAGGTTTTGCAAACCTGCTCAGAGGTGAAGAACTGCATCATTTGTGTTTGCTTAGCCATCCTCCTCTGAATGATTAACTGCTGTTTTTCAAGTTCATTTGTAAATACAGGTGGAACATCTCCGACTTTGGGCTCCAGTCTCACTACTGTAGTCACTTCAGTCTTATATGCTACTTCATGTTCTTTTATGTAAGCTTCATAGGCCTCTGTAATATGGATTGTAAAAATAATATTATACTATAATATAATATTAAAGGTCATTTGTATATATGGTATATATATATATAAATATATATATATTTATAAATATAAGCATGTAACAACATAATGGTCAACCTTCATTCAGCAGCATAGCTGATGCAGATGCCTCTCCAAGCTGGTTCCTGGCAAACACCATATATTCTCCAGCATCATCAGAAAATGCCATGGAAATCTCTAATTTGCACAGACCTGTTTCTTTATTGTAAGCGGCTCTGTATCTGATGGATTGAACAAATAAACAAAATGATAATATCGATACTTCAAACATTGCATATTACTGACATTTTCAAGATAAGCAAGCTTTTAATTGATTTAAAAAAATACCTGTATCCAGTAGTGAGTGGAATTCCACTCTTTTTCCAGTAGATGTGAGGTTTGGGACTGCCTCCAATCTGGCATTCAAAGACAACACTTCCACCTTCAACCAATTTCTGCACTGTGGGCTTATTCACAAAGAACGGAGCCACAGCTGCTCCACTGACCACAGATTCCGATACAGCACTGACTTCTGACCTACTCTCTTGTCTGGTTTCAGTTGCAATCCTGGAAAGATTTTTTGACAATGAATTATTACATATTTGGGGTACATAAACATGAGTGGATGCATCACTAGCTCAACAACTGATTAAAAGTAACATTCTACTTCCTATTAAATTTTGCATTTTGAAGTGTTCATTCAAACTCAACACACCGCACTTGGTTCATATATTTTGGTATATTGCAAAGTATTTGTAAGCCATAGCACATGCTACTATTTACCAAATCCCATCACTGAGAAAATCAAGGATGTGGTTTGAACTGTGGTCTGTGGTAGGAACAGTTTTTACAGCTTTTTAGGCATATTATTTAGCTCAAACGGACATAGGCAGTCTTTTTATAATCAGGACCATGAAAGAATGCAGAAAGAGCAAAATACAGTACTGTTATACTGTGTAATACTGTATAATGGTAGCACAACACACAGTCTCCTCGCATTTAAACATTAAGTCTTTATGTGCAACGAGTGAGCAACACAGCTCATAGTAAAAAAGTTAGTCAAAGATTTTCTGCCTCATTAAGAATGAAAATATGATGCTACATCAACAAAGATATGAATGAAGAATAAAGACATAAATTCACTTATAATTGTACTTTTGATTTACTTTTAATTTTGGCTTGCCTGCTGGACTAGCTAATGAATTTGTGATTTGTCCATCACCGATAAAGCGCAAAACAGTTACAAGATTTAAACATCATAAGAGCAACTTAGACAAGGGCATGACACACTCACTGTCTTTCTTGCGTAGATACTTTGACATGTTCGGAAATAGCGGTCAAATCCTCTCGACTCTCAATTTCTTCAGAGACTATAAAAAAATCAATTAAAATAAAAAAATAAATATATGTTCAGAAAAACTGTTGCATGATGTACGTATGTATTCAGTACACTGTAAACCTGTAAGCATGTTATTCTTACCTTGCACAAGCAGGTAGCAGGAGGTGCTGATAGTTCCAGCCTCGTTTGTTGCTGTACAAGTGAAACGTCCACTATCCTCAGCAAAGGCCTCACGAATCACTAAGCGGGCATATCCTTGGTCATATGTGATCTGGAAGTCAATGGAACTTTCAATCCTGTAGTCCTCTCTGAACCACATAATGCCTGGTGTGGGGTGGCCTGAGATCTGGCACTCCAGCGTCACAGACTCTCCTTCAGTAACTGTCAGGTTCTTCAAACCCTGAATAACAGGAATAGGAATTTAATTGTTTTAGTTTAAAAAAAAAAAAAAGGTCAACCTGTTCAAAGCAGTTTTGAAAATTCATAGAAACTTAATACTTACAGCCACAATTGTTGGTGGCATCACTTGCACTTGTGTATATGAAGGGATCATTGCAGCCTCCACAACCTGCAAAATATTTAATGCGTTCAGAGCCTCTATTTTATACTATGATACAGAATATGGGATGACAAAGAAAGTAAGGAACAAATATTATTTTTCACAAATGAAGTGAAAAGATAGTGAGTGGATAAAATGAAGGAAAAATGGAAACATGCTTGCTGAGTGAAGCAGATATGGAGCATAATGAATCTGTGAGGCAAAAGTGATCTATTGATTGTGCAAATGAAGCTCTGCTGTCAGATCAGCAAGGTAGTGGCCATATTATAGCACCCACATCCACACAATGAATGTAAATTATGTGATTATAATTTGAAACTTTGAAACTGGGTGTCATTTTTTGACTAACATCTGCCCATAGTTTCCCTAAGGGTGGACTGTGGAGTTATTCTACATTCCATTAGCTTGCACATTGAAAGCTGAACACGCTTGATGTTTTGAGCCCGAAAGAGTAGAGAACATTGTTTCTATAATATCCCAGCAGCAGAGCCAGCTTTTAGGGCCTGATTAAACCAATGATAGCAGCATTACCACCATGAATTAAAGTAACAGGTTTCATTTTTATATGAATATAAAAATCGTCATCGTCAGTGGTTCTCAACATGAAGTCCTGAGCCTTTAAGGGTCTTTTTTTAACAGCCATGGAAAGCACAACCAGTGATATCAACATTTTTATAGTTAATTTTGAGCTTTTAAATGTGTTTAATCCAAACCTCAATAACTCAACAACAAGTAGGGTTACATAATGTCAGCCTCAATCTAATGTGTTCTGTTATTGTAAAAGAATAAATCAAGTAAGATAATAGTAAGGATAATATAATAGTAAGGATAGTAAGGAATGAAATAAATAGACAAATTGTACACATTTAAATGCATTGAGGGGGTTCATGGAACTTATTTCAGCGTTAACCTGGTCACTGAAAACACAAAATGTTTGATAAGGTCTGAAATACAGTAATAATATTCTATGTGCTACAGGTGATCTTGAGGAATTTGGGCTGTATGATTTGCATAGCAGTGGGCATAAGCACAGACACAATATTTACTGTCTTAGAGATGAGCTGATGCTCTACAGCCAGCTTGAGTTGCTGATATAACATGAAGACTCATATAGGAATTTTAACCAAAAAAACGTCCACAGTGCCTGGACTTCTTTCACTATGACTAATAAAACAATAAGTATGATAAATCAGGATTTTGTATATAAATTAGAAATGGTTGTAAATTACAAATCCTTGATTACCTTGCAAACAGTACAGTATGTATATATATATATATATATATATTTCCAATGTACAAATGTTTCCTGATATGACAAACAAAGGTGAACAAAAGATAATAATTAATCCATGCTTAATGTCAAAGCAAAGTGACTATATAAAAATACAGCGAGCCAACACGGTGAAAGCAGTGAATGACTGTAATGCACTTTTTCGGGCAAAAAAGTGTAACAGTGACAGCAAGGTGCTTGTATTAAACATTAGCTCGCTACCTCCTCCAGACAAGACCTAGTTTTGCAGTTAGGGCTTGTGTTCTGTGCTGTTTGTCCTGCTAGAGCACCGCTGGGATAATTGTCATCATTTTCATTAAAATGCTCTTCCTCTGGAATCATCAAGGCTGCAGTGTCCTCAACATCTGGTATCATCTATATTTCCCAAACATTTGTATTGTATTAAAATTGCTCAACTTCTAATATGAATAACATAATATAAACTGAACATAGAGCAGTGTACCTCAACTTCATCCTCAGTTAGAGTAGAATTAGTGGTGGTCAACTCTTTGAAAATGTTGGCCATATTTTCAACACTGCTTCCAATATCATCCCAATGATCAGTACTGTTTTCAGTATCAGGTGAACTAGTGACAGAGTTTGCAAAGTCACTCTCGCTGCTAGCTTCATTAGCAACAGTGTCATTACATTCACAGATGTTTCTGACACAGTCATCCCTAAAGTTATTTTTTGCAGAATCATCCACTGCCTATGTATATATGTAAAGGGGAACAGAAATTAATAAAACCATTAAGATTCAGTTCAATTCAGATTTATTTGTTTAGCACTTAAAAATATAAATAATAAAAATATAAAGCAGCTTTACGGAAATCCAGAGATAGATTTAGATCCAAAATGAACAAGCCAGAGGTGACAAAGGAAAAATAAATTTCCTGAGACAATATGACAAAGAAACCAAGTGAGGGACCAGACTCACAAGGTAAGTTATCCTCTTCTGAAACCGAATGACAGGAAATCATTTCTCTTCCACAACCTCATGCTATAAAGTCAAACACTTCTAAGTGTGCTCACAGGATGTTCAGTGTGAGCATCATAGTCTTTGTGATTACAGAAGCAGTTGTTAAGAACAAGTTTACAGTATCTAGGTGAGATTAAGCACTATAGGAAGTCTTGAAGTGAGTCTCGGGCATAAAAATAAAGACCACTTTCACTCTTCTCAAACTTCCAGCCCACATGTATGACCCAGCATTTCAAATATACGTGCAGCTCATGGCAAGCCTCAGATCTGCAGACTGTCAATATGTCAACTGACAACCTTCACCTTCACCAGAAGAACTTAACCTAACCCTAATATTCTGTTTAGCTCCTTTATGTGCTCGGTTAAATGTATCAAACATGGTTCAAGATCATATTTAGATTACCACAATGATGTTCTGGGTTAATTGGGTGCAGACAAAATGATTGCAGGACAGATCAGTATTATAAGGCACATAGGTAATGTGGGTGCTCCATAATAACTTCTACTTCAAAAGCTTGTTTTTATTGGCTCAATTAACTGTCCATTGAAGTTACATGCTTTTTCAAAGGCCAAATTTTGTTCATGAGTAATTTTATTTCATTATTATTTGGTCTGACCATTAATGGCTTGATAAAACCGAAGCCTAAATGTTGCAACTGAAAAGAATTGGTCTTTTGGTTAAGGTCAGTTCATTCATCTTCAGTAAGTGATTTATCCTGGTCAGGGCTGCCATGGCTCCATATCCTATGCCAGGAACACTGGGAACCAAGCAAGAATACATTGAATTCTGTTTTTGTATTATTTGAAAAATCTTTGCATTGTTTAAATTCCAATTATACTTCTATCAGTTAATTTCATTAGACAGAATTTTATAAGGTAGATAACTGATCATCATTTGTATATTTGTACTTAGTAAACAGCAAAGCACACAGAAGAAGAAACAACTCTGCCGTGTCCTGTTGAAAAGCAAAATTCCAAGTTGACCAGTTAGCCTCTACAATGAACATTTTAATATATTTTTAATAGTACAGCTGCTAACAGTGGGCCTGGTCCATGGTTGCTACTGCAGTATCAACAGCAAAAAGTCAATTTCAATCAAACATAAGAACTCCTATATAACCTGCAATGACTAAAAGTCTACATAGCCACATATATACTGTATTTCATTCTATTTTTTTACCTGTAGTTTGTTTATTTGCCTTTCATAGCTCTTTCTTTAGCCACACAGGTATCACCCAGCTGCACCTCAGGTGTTTTACCACTAGGGGTTGCAAATGTTCAACCATTGAGAGAAAATGCTTACCTCTTTGATAATAGCTCCACTGATCTGTTCCTGCATGGCAAAAGAGCCTTCCCACTGTTCCTTTTGGGCAAGTGTGGAAGAGGACTGGACATATGTGGGTCCAGTAGACATGGTTGTGTAGCTGGACTCTGCTACATAGCCTTCCTGCTTCCATGGAGGCAAAACATCAGCAGCCTGTATGACATACTTGCGTGTGGTTAATGGAGACTTCACAGGCCTGATAGGGGACACAGACACTCTTGAAGTTGGTGAACCAGGCCTAAAAGAAAGGAAAAACAGCACTTTTCAAATAGAATCTAAACTA
>JAQQZR010000035.1:23228009-23265806 GCA_030068235.1 Notoglanidium macrostoma | reverse complement strand
TTGGACTTCTGCCAGCAACCTGAGGAAATATGATTTTTGTCACAAAAAGGAAAAGGAAAATCACTTTACCTCACAGGTGTGGGGGTTGGAGCCTTAACATGTTTTACAGGGTGGTAAGCAGCTGCAACCTTTGAAACTGCTGAAGCAGGTGTTGGGGACAGTGAGGTTGGTTTTCCAGGCACACGAGGGGGTGTCTTGTGAGCCAAATGCTGAATCTCAGCACCTCCCTCCATTTGCATTTCTATCATGGCTGATGACTCAAAATGACCCTCCAATTTCTATGAATGAAATACAAGGCTGGATTATTCTCTAATCTTTTTTTAGAACAATAGTATGTAGAAGTGACAATCTGTAAGTTCATTTCACAATTTCTGTTGTGTTCATTGAATTGAAACCTATTGGAGGAGAATCAAATTGTAGCATATTATTGTGAGTTAGTATTGCCTCCTGGTTAGGGTACAATGTGATTCAAGTGTATATTCAAGCAAATTTGGAGCAAAAAAATCTAATGTAAAAAGAGATTTTTAAAAAATATTATTGAAATATTGCAACTGTGTGGATTCCAATTACCTTTTCCACCTTGGTCTGTGAAATCTGAGAGGTTGAAACAACTGTCTTGGTTTTCTTAGCAGGCACTGCAACTTCTTCACCTGAAATAACACATAGTAAAGTATATTGTACCATACTGGTGTACTAACATTAAACAAGTAAATTTCAGATAGATGTTTAATGAGTTAAATAATACATGTCCATGCATTTACCTTGAACTAGTAGTTCTGCAGTGGAAGTGGCACGTCCACTGCTGTTGGAGGCAATAACTGAGTATGTACCAGAGTCTTCAGGAAAAGCCTCGGCAATCAAGAAACTGTAAAGATCTCCTTCTTGAACAATCTGAAAGTCAGCGGAGCTCTGAATCTCAGCTCCCTCTCTGTAAAACTTCACCACAGGTGTAGGGATTCCTGTCACACGGACGTCCAATCTCACTTGTCTTCCTTGTCTCACAGTAATGCTTTGTAGTCTCTGAATAAAGGTCGGTGGCGCAGTTTCCACTGTAGAGAATATTCAGGTTTAGTACTTACTTGTTAAGATAGTACTTGCTATTTATCAATATCCATAGAGTAAATTTGTCACCTGTAACCAGGAGTTCAGCAGTGCTAGTGGCTTGTCCAGCGCCATTGGTGGCTCTCACAGAAAATCTTCCGCTGTGTGCGGCTGTCACGGCGGGGATCCTCAGAACAGCGCGGCCTTCGCTGAACGAGATCTGAGCGCCGGGCAGAGCGGCAGCAGAAAGAACCTGGCCATCACGAAACCAGCTCACCTCAGGAACTGGATTACCTGAAGGGAACAGAGAATGTAATATAACTACATAACGTACATAAATACATAACATAACTAAGGGAAATGGAAATTATGTTCTATAGCATGGCTTTGTTTATAAACAGTTCATCAGGAAAGAAATAAAGATGTTCAGAATGTGTCTTTTATCCTTACCACTAACTTGGGCTTCGAACGTTGCGGCACTACCCTCAAGTGCCACAACACTCTGAAGCGGCTGTGTAAACGTTGGCGCCTGTGTTGTCATGATGGTAGGCACCCTGGAAAATACAAGAATGGGGCATTCATAACTTAAACCATTTCAAATCAAAACATTTACATAAAACACAAAAAACACAGTGTTGATATTTACTTTTGTTACATGACAATATGAATTACAGATGGGCTATTTTTAGCTGCCAAGACATTTAACTGACATTCACTGTCATTCATTCCACTCTGCTGCATCTGGCTCTGAGTAGCCTGTCTTCTGAGAGACTAGTGGGTCCAAAAGGTCTATCTGACAATTCAAACACCTAACTGATGGCATATAAGCATGTAAACAAGCAACAGCAAGCTCTGATTTCGCCCTTGGAAACAAATTACCTATCCAGATGCAAATACTTAAGGGGTCATGATTAAGAAAGGCATAAAAAAACTTCACACTCAGAGAAAGCAAGATAGAACAGCCTCGCAGCAGCCTTCTCTATGATTAAGCCATAAACATAACATAACATTGCATTTATTTACAACCAACATGTTAGACTGTATACAATTCCAGCATCCAGCTTTTTGAGAATATGGCAGTGACCCATGAGCTAAACTATCTCTCAAATTCCTTAAAAGCAAGTACAAGATTTACAGTAAGTATTATATATTATACACAAATGATTATACGATAATGACACACAAATGCTCTAAGGACTTAACACAGGACAGAATGTCAGCAGGTGCCACAGTTAAAGGAAACAGGCTACAATCTTAAAATGACAGCTGTTGTGTGAACCCCTGTTAACCTTTCTTAACATAATAGCCCTTTTTAACTAAAATCTGGTCGATGTGTATTTGTACCCCCTGGGACAAAATTACAAATATTGCCAAAAAATTGACTCAGTATATTTTTAGATAAAATTTAACTATTTAAAATGCCAATTGCTCATAGCAAAGACATGCATTAATGTTCATTAGCACCCCCAACAACTTTTAAATTGCCAGCAAATAAGACCAACACCAAATTTAAGTAAGGTCACCAGGCTACAAATATATCCTGTTCTATATTGAGGAGTAATACAATATCTCTACATGTACATTTTTAAACTAGCAGTTGAAACAGACACTTTAAAGCTGTTCATTATAAACACATGGGATTTTATGAAATTTGCCATTTTCTCTTTTTCCTTTATCAGAGAGTTTTTCATCTTTATAGAAAAGATTTCCACAATACCCATAATATCAAGTGAGTTCCTAAAAGTATAGGATGATATAGTTAAGATAAAGAAGAAAATAATACTAATTAACCTATTTGTTTATTCCCTATTTCAGCCCAGACAAGCATTTCTGCAGCTGTTGTAAAATATATCACTCCCATAAAAACAATGAAGTAATAAAAGTAAAAAGTAAAAGGTGTGCTGTTACAATGAACATTTTACAATTATACTACAAGCTCTGTTCATGATGTCAGAACTATGGGAGGACTATTAAACCCATTAAACCTTATTAGGACACCAAAATTTAATTATTAAACAGAAATATCCTAAAACCGACATCTCTTAATAAAAGGAAATAAGCATTTAAAAAAAATTATAATAATAACTGAATTAATGAATTAGTGCAGTGGAAATGAAGTATACAAAATTATTTTAATAGCCATCTTCTTACAAAAATCATTACAGTTATTAATTCCTTTAACACGATAACAGCAACAATTTCATTCATCCAGATATTTAAAAGAATCAAATTATTTCCTTAAAAAAGTGCACTGTTTATCAGCCACCATTTGATTTGGGTCAACAGGTGAAGTCCAAGATCATCTACGTAGCTACCATTTGTTTCAAATTGAACAATATTAACCAGCACAATTTTTTTTTAAAAATACAAACATAAATAAAGTTCACTGTAAACTGTAAGGTAGGTGATATGTATGATGATTGATGTCCTATTAGACAGAAATGGCAATCTCCAAAAATAATCAGTCTCTATGCTTGATTGACAGTCACCATGTGGCACATAGCTGGAGGTGCAACTGATAGCCCTGGTGCTGATTCCCTTAAAAAGACATTGCGGCCGAGCTGGGACACCACTCTAATGCTATCACAGGCTATTCTTGGCTTTTCTCAAATCATCGCACCATATAATAACCTTGAACATTTAAAATCAGGTAATTCTTTGCTGAACCATTTATAAAAGAAAAAGAAACATAAAATCAATTACAGCATCCTGTTAAGCCTCTGAAACATCACATGTTTTTAGAAAACTAAACGTAATTCTCTAATATATTATAAATGTGAAGGTAACATGCAGGATAAAAAAGACAGCAAATAAATATCTGTCCATGGAGTAAATGCAACTTACTTGGATTATACTGGTGCCTATAACTGATGGGACTGTGCCCAGAAGGCTACTGCCTCAGCAACAATCCTTTTATCCAGTATGTTTGCAGAATATCCAAGGTGAGAACAGTTGAACCTCAAAACGACCCCAAAAAACAAAACTACACAGGGGTAAAGACCGTGTAGTTTTGCTTTTCCCTTGCAATCCCTACACCCGAGGCAAGGCTGGGAATGCTCCAACTGCTCAGAAGTGCTAACACACTACTTTTACTTTATATACCCCTAGCATAGCCTGCAATGTCACTTCTCAGCCACTCCCAATTCATCCCACTCACCCAAGGAATCATGGGAGATTGATGCATATTATACAGCCTTACATTTGCCTCTCAGTGTCCCCCACACTTTGTCTACAGAATTACATAATAACATGAAACTCCACTGCCATGCTGAGATTATTCTATATACTAATTTTGGTGATTTGCATCTAATTAGTGTTAAATGTCATGTTTGTGGCCCATTTTTTCAAAACGAGCCATGCTGTTTAACCAGGCCCTCATGGCAAGCATTAACCAGTCAATGACCAAAAGAAGCAGGTGGCTGTCCCTGTCACTCAAACAGAAGGCAACCCCCCCATAGGAAGAGTCAGCTGTAAAAAGTACAGAATGCCTACTAACCTTGCTTTGTTGTTCAGATCCTATTTATTTATTTATTTATTTATTTATTATTATTATTTTTTTTAATTTATTTATTATTTTATTTATTTATTTATTTATAAGATATCCTTACTAATGGCATAAATCCTTACAAATAATATTACACTACACTAAGCATTATAACTTTATTAAATTAGTAATTGACATTCCAATGTCATCATATTTCTAGTCTTGTAGCAAAATAAAATTCATACGTAATTATTAAAATAATTTAAGTTAATGTGTTTTAATAATTGTAATTTATCAAGAATTTACAACATTTTATTACATATATACATTATTTCTGTTGATTTCTGTTAAGTTACAATAGTTATTTTATTTATACTAGATTAGTGTACTACATTCACTACTGTTAGATATTTGTATATACATACAAATTCCTATAGACCATAATTATGATTATTTTTTATTAGTGGAACTCACAACCCACTATTATCAAAGTTGTTCTATTTGAGCTATAATTTGTGTATATTTGACTGGTTGATCAAATTTGATTAAATCAGGCCTAAAGGATAAAAAAAAAAAAAAAGCATATACATAATGTCAGCTTGGTCCTTATAGGTGCATTGAGACCAAGTTCTAGGGACTTATTAAGAGGAAGTACCCTCTGGGTAGCTCCCCTGAGAACTATACACCTTCAAGGGCCTTTTTTCTGTTTGCCTTTGCACTACCAGTAGGAACGCTGAAGTGACGTAAGCTGCATCAAAATCGCATTGCATTTACTCCGTCGGATATAGGCTCAATAAAGGCTGGACTACACTGTCTGTCCATTTATCCACTTTTTTCCATTTTTAACACTAACATTAAGAGCTGTTATTTACATTGATAACATTTTACATGGATTCAAAGCTGCACATATTCAGCATGAAGACATGAAGATTTTTTATATAGACTATCTGGCAATTTTAAAATCCACTAATGATGATTTGTTTCAGTGGTTTTTAGTGGTGATTTTGACCAACAGTCCCTATTGCACTGAATCTTTTGCATCTCACTGTTTCCGCACATGCACTGTGTTGTTAGGTAAGACAGGCAGGCAGCGGATGTAAGCGCAGGGAAATTTTTATTAGAGCAGGCAAGCTTCAAAGTCCAAAATGAATGAAAAGGCAAGGTCAAAAAACAGGCAAGAGTCAAAATCACTAGGCAACCAGGATAACCTTTGTCTATGGCAACGAAACAAAGGCTTAGCATTAACTGTCAGTTAAGGTTAATGCTTAACAGGTTAATAACAAACAGAATAAACTAAAGTCCTTAAATAATGTGCACAGTGGTTAACTAAACACAAAACTGGTGAAACGAATAAATACTCAGGGAACTGTGAGGTGCAGAGGCTGATGGGAAGTATAGTTCAGGTGATTGAAGAGTCCTATGAGCACTCTCCAGTACCGACGTGACATTTGTTCTTTGTTTGTTTACACTTTTACCATATGGATTTGTCATCAGCACACATATTTCCATTTAATCAAGCTCTTATAGCCTATTCTTTTTGTAATTTCACTTTATTTTGCCAACCACTACACTAAGAACAGAGAACATGGCAGCCCTGTAATCAGCTTGTACCTCCTAATAATCCGCCCACATACTGATGGCTGTGATGGCATTGCAATTTAAAATGTTCCTTATAATATGAATATTATGATTATAAAGAGACTAAAAGCAGGACAGAAGACTAATTAATCTGTTGATTAGCTATGCTAGCAGCTTCTTGAAGTATAGTATTCATGTTCTAAATAGCAGGCTTGGGGAGTAATGGAATACATGGAACAGTGTTACATAATTAGGACACAAAAAAAGGTATCTGTATTCCATTATAGTTACAGAAAAAAAAGCTTTTGCCTGAAAGAAAAGAATTTGTCTGTACGAAAATTGAACAAAATAATGGGTTGAAATACAGACACAAAGCTGCAAACAGTGTGGTAAGTGATTAAAAAGATGATAAGCAGTAAACGGTGTAAGCTACATACCGTCACCTTGAGTTAGTCTGAGTACTTATTCAGTACCATTCATATATAATGCTTATACTGAATGAGTATCAACATTCATTTTGATGACATGAGCACTTAAAATTCTCATGCTGTGACAGATTATCTGATAAATGACACTAATGCTGTAATTATTGAACTGCTATTTAAAAAGGTTAGTTAAGAAAATGTTAAGTAGTGATGATTAAAATGCTGCAAATAAATATCTTTTGTGTATAATATTAAAAAAATAATAAAAACCAATTGAATAATCAAGGAAAGATTATTCAATTAACACCCTAAAAATAGTCAAATAAAAAAAATATTATCAAAAAATAGTAAAAAGAAAAAAAAAATCGAAATAATTGGTGAGCATGTGCACACAACACTTCATGAGTCTCACAACACCACTCTGGTCTTGAGTGAAATCAGAGCTAAGCTTACAGTCACCAATTCATTATTATGGTCTCTGGTGAAAAAAACATTTTTTTTTTTTATAAATTTTTAAAGTAACCCTTCCAACCCTGCTGAACAGTAGGCTATATGTTATAAAAGTTGATTTTAGACTGGGATATTTTCTGGATATTCTGTTTTATCTCTCCTTTATCCCAAAGACGATACTTCTAAACAAGACCAAACTGGCATTTTATTTCATCTTTGTTTCAGGAGGATGTACAGAATCTACCCCAATTATCTAGTGGTTGAAATTTTAAATATTTGTTTTATTGCACAAGGCTGCAAGTTGCTGCATTTCATAAGGGACTGTCAATAAAGTGCAAATACTGCACTCAAGGATGAAAGGTACAAAGGTACTACCTGAGCAAAGCAACTAAGCATCTGTGACAGTGGACTTTAGGCACTTTTGGACCAGAGGAACTTTTCCTAGTTCTTAGAACTGTTGGAGGAAGTAACCACCTTTTTTGTGTTGTTTGTACCACAGGAACTGAGAATGATTATAGTTCTTATAACACTATTTTTGGGGACTTTGTAGCTCCTACTTCAGGGTATGTACTTTCCCAGCACAATAGGAACCATGAAAGACGTGTGTGTACGTTGAATGGTCCAGATGTAAATATAATGAGATTCTTATGTTTTTTTTTTGTTTTGTTTTTTTTTTCAGTCAGAAACTGAAAAAAACAGGGTTTGATTTAAACAGAAGTGCATGTGTGCTGCATGTCTCATTATTCTAAGAAATCTATATGGTAGAAACATAAACAAAAAGGAAGCATGCAGCGTAAGTGGCGAAAAACAGGAAGATGACTGGAATCATCATTAAAATCACTGAAAAAATCATCAATGGATTTTCTAATTGCCATATAGTCTATATGAAAAATCTTTGTATCTTCGTATTGAACCAGCAAAAACAAAAAAAAAAAACAAAGCACAATTCACCGCACGTGCACTTCCTCTGAGAAACGCAGGGCGAGGGAGGAGTATGTGACGTGTTGGCTGAAATCACTAATATCACTTAAAAAATCATCACTAGCAGATTTTCTAATTGCCAGATAGGCCTAGTCTATAGAGAAAATCTTTGCATCTTTGTATTTTCATATTGAACAGCCGATTCCAGTTTAACTGGAAAAATTCGGAGTCTGACCATATAACATACAGTGAAAACATGGAGGACACAGACATGCAAACTGATATAGACACAGACTATGATTCCCATGAGCTCGTGTACACAGATAATATGACTGACACACTCCTGTGCTCGGAATCACCTGTTTATTAATCACACACAAGTGCACCCAATCAAAGCAAAGTATTTCAGGACTCTCAGTTTATGAATGACTTTGAGAAGCATTAGTCTGCTCCTTTGTGTCTGCTATTGCCAAGTCTTATTTCTCTGCGATTGATGTTCTGGTTTTCGACTCTGGATTTTGCTTTTGTCTGACCTTAACTGTGTTGTTTGCCGATAGCCTAAACTTTATTCTGGTTTTTGGATTCTGATCCTGCCGACTTTGTACCTTTGCCTGTTATTTTAATATGCATCCTGCGCCTGCTTGCCTGACAACCTGTGGAATGTTTTCTCACAAATACATTTTTTTCTTGGATATTTTTCTACCACAATCACAAGTCAATAACTACAACTGCTTGAAACTGCCACTATGAGTCACAAATGCTGTTTTTCACTCACAAACGAGAAGTTCTCTGTCCTGTCAGTTTTGCAACACATACCTCAGTGAAACGTGGAGCAAAAGTGATTTGTTCACCTGTGGAGCCAGGATAGTCACTGTTCAGAGAATTCTTTTGGTCAGTCAAAGGAGCTCATTTGGACATCTGGACCTTATCTCCAGAACTTAATTTGCTTAATTTTTTGAGCTTTTAAAGTTTACTATACAGTATTATATAACGGTGCTTTTATTTACCTTTCACTTTTAAGAAATAAAGCATGCCGGTTGCTACTGCAACCAGCAGTTGAAGGAAAGTATAGCAAAGTTATCATTGATAAATGTTCAGATGTCTTTCTTCCTTCAGTGCAGTATGTACACTTTTTTGATGGTCCCTTACGAAACCAGAAGTTGAAGCGGTGACTAGTTACTGTGTTCCGACAACACTGCTTAAGGACAACAAAAAAATTTCAGCCATTATGTCATGTTGCAAAAATTTCAGCCTTTATGTCATGTTGTGGTTAGTAGAGTCTGTATCTCCTTTTGAAAAAAATAATCTCAGTTTTCTCTTTTTATGAAGTGCCATCTTTGGGAAACGGGTGATGGCAAACCGAATATCCAGTGAATATTCCAGTCTCAAACCAACTTTACTACGCTGTTCTAAACTACTTTGTCTTTACACTAGAATGCTAAGATTGTTCTATCTAGGACATAAGATAAAAGTTTCATATACCTGGTGGGGGAAAAAACTTTTTTTTTCTTCTATGAGATTTTTATTTTATCTTGTGGATAATTAAGCTTCCATTTTAAAAAGAAAAGATGTTTTTAGAAACAGTTTCCCTTAAAACTTTAAAAATATAATGCAGTTAATAACTATACTAATAATTATCCCTCTCCCAAACATATCTGTAAGCTATGTGTAACATCACTACTTCCCCCCCTCCATTTCTACAATAAATGTACTGTATTTATTGGAAAGGTTTCCATTCATTTTACAGATGTTTACATTTTTAAATTAAGCTGAAGCTATATCCCTAATTTGTAGCAGGCCTACTACTTTCACAGTACTACACACAATAGTAAGGAAGCCCAGAAAGGCCATGTTTTTAATTTTTTCTTGAGATAAAGAGAACAAAGGTTGTTTTCTTGAGATTAATATTTATTTTTCATTGGTATTTCAGCAGCATGCTGTCATATATGTGTTGTGGCTCTTCTGCAGTAATTACATCCTATTTCTGATTCACAGTTTCTATTGTGAACCACAAAACCATTTAGGCAGCATCTCTCAAACATCATGCAACAACTATTGAGATTCCTCAAATTGGTTAGCATTGAAAATTACAACCCATTCAGAATCACTACACTAAGTGTCCCCAATAGTAAATTTGCAGATTTTTTAGTCGGGTTGTTATGTGACTGACTAATTTGAAACATTATCTAGCACAGATAGCACAGGGAAAAATACAGTCATGCTCACCAGAGCTGAGGCTCAACCTCAGAACCTCAGAGCTATATCATTGATTAAAATTAAGATTCAAATGGATGTGCTCTTCCATGATGTACAGCATCCATGCATAATTGTGCATTTTGACATCAAGAAAAATCTGAAGAAAGCAACATTCATTCATGAGATATAATGTTTTTATTGTCCCACTCAATAAAAACTACAATATTCAGTGATGTTTACTCCAATTACATTATATTACCAGAGCTGCCAAACTTTACATATTTTGCATAAGAGCTCTGTAATTTAATGCCAGAAAAGCAGTTTAATTCTTCCCAATAAAATAGGAGATGAGCCTCTACATATTTAAATCCAGAATGAATGACATTTGCACAGGTATTTTGAGCTCTTCAAAAATAAATGACAATGCCTTGAAGCCTACCCCTTCCCCAATCTCACATGCTCTTGATTGTTGCCTAGCTTTCTGTCAAGGTAAATAATGAAGGTTTTGAGCTCAATAATGTGAAAAAATCCATCAGTGTACGATTGAATTAAGTATCTATTTGTTTAATGTTACTTAACAGTTAAGAATATTTATTGGAGGTGTCATCAAAATATGTTGGTAAAAAATGGTCAAAAACAAGACTTTAATTTTTCAGCCGAAAGGCAAAAAAGGCAAACCTTATAAAAGATTAAATAGAGTAAAGTGCCAAATCTACCACTTTAAAAATAATGTCAATGTGATTAAGGATTTATTTTTTTTGACCAGCACTTTCCTGTGTTGGTCACTGCAAATGGGTTGAAACACGTTTGGTAGAAGCATAATAACAGACAAAATGTCAGTCATTTGGACATTATAAAAACTGTGCTGTTATTTTTCTTTCCACTGTGCATAACTGCAAAATCATGTAAAATTTAAAATACTAAACATTTTTTACTAAATATTACAATACAAAATTCTCAAATTTCTCAAATCTCAGATTATTTACAATAATCTTTAAAATAAAATACCTTAAAAAAATTTAATCTATTATTTAAAAAAGTTTGACAATTATATCAGATCACTTCATTTTAACCACCAGTGAAAAAAATTTTATAAATAAAAGTCTCAGAACAGTTAAAAACTGGGCTTGAGTTGAGAATAACCCAATGGATGGGATGCCAGTTTGTCGCAGGGTATAATGCACACACACGTTCACACACTCATTTACACCTCAGGGCAACACAGTATAGTATAGTGAATTCACCTCCTGGAGGAAACCCATAAGGGACCCTGGTGCTGTGAAGCTCCAAAACTGTGCCATTTGTGCCACCCATTTGATACCTACTCTGATAATCATTCTATTTCCAGATAGGGAATTAGATATACTGACCTAACACAATCACGTTGGACAAATCATAAATCCATTTGCTAGCCCACCACAAAAGTAAAACCTCTATATGTTTGCCCAATGCCCTGTTTTGGTTGCCCAGATATCTGGCTAAAAGTTATAAAACATAATGTCCATTTAGCAAGTTAAGTGCAGTAATACACAAATGAGTATATGCATTCCCACATAGGGGATGATAATCATCATCAAATTTTTCTAAGAGAGTATTCTGAGTTATCACATTGTGTTTGCGGCCTTGACAAAAAGTCAGCAAGTTATTGACCAGTTCTGGGCTTGGAGCTGTGCGGTTTTCTTTTTTAGTTGACTGTTAATCTACTTGAGTCTAAATGTAAAAATCCAAACACATAATATTCTTGTCCTGCTTGCCCAGGGTACTGATTTGTCCACCCTTGGTAATAATTTATGAATTTACCTTATTCAATATCCTGCTGTAGATTTTACGCAGATAAAAATCAACATGTTCCACAGTATATGTAAAAAAAACAGTAAGATTCTGTGTTACTTTTAGTAGGTAAATACTGGAGGGTCTCAGCCATCTTTTATCTCTTGCGCAGGCACATGGAGAGAGTTATTTTGGTATCTTGGTGCTGGAGATCACAGTTGTGATTTACATGGCAGCCATTTCAATTTGGTTCACCAGCATTCTGCACTGGTGTAGAGTCTCTGGGACAACATCTCATGTGTCGCTCGAGGACAGCTGCAGCCTTCTCATTCCAAGTTTGGAAAGCATATAACTGTCTCACTGAATTTTTTTTATTCCTAGGGAAGGGGTTGAGGGCTTTCTTTCACATGCAGATTTAGCTTATAGGAAGAAGAGCATGAAGAGGGGGAAAAAAAACAGATCCTTGTGTAAAATTAGGTTTTATGTAGAGCTGGACCACCTGGCATAAGCTGGTCATCTTGATGTGTTACCAACAATCACTCAATTTAAAGCAATTTAATAAAGTAGGTTAAGTTTCATATAAATGACCAAACTATTAAAAAGTGAATAAATAAATAAGTTAAAACTCAAAGGTCAAAATTTATTTGTAATTCAAACATGCACCAATTCTCCTATTATATATCCTTATATCAGAACAACATTGCTTATCCCTTGAGAGGCAGCAACAACTGCTGCTCCGTAGATGTCAGCATGTTTACGTGCATATATTTGAACGGTGTCTCCAGAGGCAGTAAAACTAACCAACGTGGGTTAATAAACTACTCTAACAGACATTAAGTAAGGGGTAAGGGATAAAACACTATGGCTCATGCTGTTATAGAAAAATAGTCAATGCCTAAATAGTCAATGCCAACATGAAGCTTGAGTTACTGTTACTACTAAGTTACATATTTTCAAATAACAGCAAATCCCAAAGTGTTTTATTATATCACCTCTTATACCACAGCATTTTTTATTTAATAATAACCAAATAATTTTTAACCATATTTAGTCACGTTTAATGTTATGGATCATCTACAAGACAAGTTAGTTCTTTTTTCTTAAATATAATGTTAATGTAGTTCATGTTGTGGCAAATATAAACAATTGAATTCAATTCAATTTATTCGTATAGTGCGTTTAACAGATATTGTCACAAAGCAGCTTCAAAGAAGGATATAAATTCTTCATGATAAATCATGGTAATTTAATTCCAGAACCAACGCACTGTACAAACACACATTCCCTCACTTCCCTCTCTTTTTTAAATATGTTTTGTAAAAAAGAAAATTGTTAAAAAAAAAAGTTAATGGGAACCCGGAAAGCACAAAATTCCTGTCTGGAAACCTTAGTTATGAAGTGTTGACACTGGTGTCATAATTGTTAGATAAATGTCTCCTTACCGAATTCTCCATCATATCAACAATTACAAGTTTTTCTTTGTTAAATAACACAATATTTAATCCAGCACTACTATAAGACCTGCTATTATATAATATGTTAATAAATTATATACCTTATACTATATATAAATATATATATAATGTCATGTAAACTCATCATTTGTAAACCCAGTTTACAAATCATGTAAACTCATATATAATTGAAAATAGAACACAGACAACATAACAAGTGCTGAAACTGAGAAATGTTACTGTTTTATGAAAAATATATGCTCATTTTGAATTTGATGCCAGTAACACATTTAAAAAAAAGTTTGGGACAGGGGCAAGAAAAGACTGGAAAAGTTGTATAATGTTAAAATATCACCTGCTGGAACATCTGACAACTAATTATGGTAATAAGCAACAGGTCAGTAACATGAAATGGTATGAAAAGAGCATCCCAGAGAGACACAGTCTCTTAGCAGTAAAAGTGAAAGATTGCATGTGCAAGTAGTACAACAATTTAAGAATAATGTTCTTCAGTGTAAAATTGCAAAGAATTTGGAGATTTCATCATTTAAGCTACATAATATCATTAAAAGATGCAGAGAATCTGTAGAAATCTCTGTATGCAAGTAGCGAGGCTGAAAACCAATATTGGGTAGTTGTAGTCTTCGTTCCCTCAGGCGGCACTGCATTAAAAACAGACCCCAATAGTCGAAATCACAGCATGGTTTCAGGAACACTTCCCAAAACCACTGTCAGTGAATACAGCTCATCTCTGAATCCACAAATGCATGTTAAAACTTTACCATGCAAAGAAGGATCCATATACAATATAAACATGATTCAGAAAAGCTGCTACCGTCTCTACCATCTCATTTAAGATGGACTGAGTTGAAATAGAAAACTGTCCTGTGGTCTGATGAATCAAAATTTGAAATTCTTTTTGGAAATCATGGGCACCGCATCCTCCAGGCTAAAGAGGAGGGAGGCCATCCAGCTTGTTATCAACACACAGTTCAAAAGCCAGCATCCGTGATGGTAGGGAGATGCAATAATGCACATGAGATGGGTAGCTTGCACATCTGAGAAGGTGTAATTAATGCTGAAAGATATATACATATTTTGGAGAAACATATGCTGTAGTCAAGTCAACAATTTTTTAAAATACAAAATTTTCTCAAATTAAATAATTTGCAATAATCTTTCAAATAAAATACCTTAAAAATTGCTAAATCTATTATTTAAAAAAGTTTTTAGAATTATATCAGATCACTTCATTTTAATCACTTCATTTTAATCACATTTCAATTTACAGAGTGTTGGTGGTAAACATGCCCCTGTCCCAACTTGTCCCAAAATGCATTGATGACATCACATTCAAAAAGAGCATTTATTTTTCATATGGGTTTACATGATTTGCAAATCATGGTATTCTGTTTTGTTAATGTTTTACATAGTGACCAAATTTAACTAGAAACGGAGTTGTACTACACAGTATTAATCCAGCAATAAAAGTATTAAACTCGAGCAATAAAAGCATGGTTGCACAAAAAGATCATGTCCTACATAGGTGTTATCAATGAATATTTCTGTGAATATGTAGATGAAAGGGTATTCAAAATGTAGAGACTACAGATATAGGTGCATAAGTTTACCAAATTTTCTGATTATAATTTAACAAATTTGTACTGAAATGTTAAAATACAGAATATACCTGGGGGAAGACATTCAAAATATTTGTGCTTAATTAGGTCAATGGTATCATGATTTACATAAGAGCACCATCCTACAGTCAAGTTACTTGCAAGGAAGAGTTTGTTAGGAAATCTTTCATTTCATATTGCAGGCACTGCCCCCTAGTGGTGAATCTTGTGGTGTCTCCCGTCTATCTTTAGTGAACTCTGTGGATTTTTTCCTCTTTCAAGGCCACAGTCATTGCAAACAATAAGTCATTATTTGCATTTATTATCTATATTATTAATATAGTAGTTGTATATTAGCTATAGGCAGTATTTTGAGTTACATTAATCTCAACTTTGAATGAAAGGTTGTGGAATTGTTGGGTTCTTCACCAACCAAACCCGTAATTTTTTTCGGGCAGTGGTAGTACAGAGATCACGAAACTGGTCTTCTGGATAGAAGGTTGTGAGCTCAAATCCCAGCATCACTAAGCTGCCACTGCTGGGCCACTGACCAAGGCTCTTTACTTTCAACTGCCCACTTGCATTAAAATGCAGTGGACTAGCTATGTTATTTCTTTACCTTCTGTTTTTGTCTTATGCTTCTTTTCCATCTTTGTTGAGTAGCTGCTGACTCCTTAGACTGTCTCTTACACATAACAGTTTGCCTACAACTGCATTTTAGGGTCTACTGATTTCATTTAGAAATAGTATATTGACATTGATATTCAATATACTATAAACAATATATTGAAATCTGGGGTGGACGGCACGGTGGTGCAGTGGTTAGCACTGTCGATTCAAAGCAAGAAGGTCCTGGGTTCGATCCACGGGTCAGCCAGCGTGCCTTTCTGTGTGGAGTTTGCATGTTCTCCCCGTGCATGTGTGGTTTCCTCCGGGTGCTCTGGTTTCCTCCCACAGTCCAAAGACATGCAGATTAGGTCAACTGGCTACTGTGCATGTGTGGTTGTTTGTCTGTTGGCCCTGTGGTGGACTGGCGACCTGCTCAGGGTGTACCCCGCCTCTCGCCCGAAGATGCTGGGATTGGCTTCAGCTTCCCCGCGACCCTGATGGAGAAAAACGGTATAGATAATGGATGGATGGATGGAAATCTGGGGTATCAAACTCATTTTATGGTAGTTACTGAATTACACTTAGTTTAGTGCCAAGTGGAAAGGACCAAAAAACTAAGTTCAATAGACCAACTACACATCAACATCATTAATATTTTGAGTTATCTGAAAAGTGCATTCTGAACAAACAAATGTATTGGATGTATACAGTGGCATGTAAAAGTTAGGGCACCCTTGTTTAAAATCTCTGTTTCTGTGAATAGTTAAGTAAGTGAGCATAAGATGAACTGAGCACCAAAAGGCATAAAGTTAAAGATGACACATTTGTGAATTATTTTCACAAAAATTATTAATATTTGTGAATTATTTTTATTTTGTATAATTGTAAAGTGAAAAAAGTACCACAATACATTTGAGGTATAAGGTAACTTTTATCAATGTTCCAGACCCTAATTAGCTTATTGAGCTATGGCTTATTCACAATCATCATTACCAAAGGCCGGGTGATGCACATTTCAAAGCTGTATAAATTCTCTGACTCCCCAAAATTGTCCCTAAAATCAACAGCCATGGGCTCCTGTAGAGAACTTCCTAGTATTCTGAAAAATTAAATAATTGATGTTCATAAAGCAGGAGAAGGCTACAAGAAGATATCAAAGTGTTTTCGGGTAAATGTTTTGTCATTTTGTAATGTTATTAAGAAATGGCAGTTAACAGGAATGGTGATCAATTTGAGGTCTGGAAGACCAAGAAAGCGTTCTGAAAGAACTGCTCATTGGATTGCTAGAAAGGGAAATAAAAAAAAAGCCTTCCCTGCATCCTAGCCAAACAATTCACCATCAGAAGTTCACAAATGAACATCTAAACAAGGCTGATGCCTTTTGCCATCTTGTCATGTGTACTGAAGTCAAAATAGAACTTTTTTTTGCCACAATGTGCAAAAGTATGTTTGGAGAAAAAGGGTGCCAAATTCCTGGAAAAGAACACCTCTCCATCTACTAAGCATGGGGCTGGATTGATCAAGCTTCAGGCTTGTGTTACAAGGTGTAAGCTGGGGCCTCTATGGTTTGGACTTTTTTGTCCAGCACATCCCAGACATTGAGCTCTTGGGAACTTAGAGGCCAAATCAACACCTTGAACCTTTTGTTATGTACCTCAAACCATTTCTGAACAATTTTTGCCTGTGACAGGGCACATTATCCTGCTCTCTTTTTACTTGGTCTGTAATAATGTTAAGGTAGGTGGTACATATTAAATGAACTTCCACATGAATGTCAGGACCCACGTTTCCCAGCAGAACATTACCCAGAGCATCACACTGCCTCCGCTGTCTTGCCTTATTCCCATAGTGGATCCTGGTGCCATCCCTTTCCCAGAAAAGCTACGCATATGCACCCGGCCATTCACATGTTGTAATTCATCAGACCAGGTCACCTTCTTCCACTGCTACATGGTCCAGTTCTGATGCTCACATGCACATTGTAGGCATTTTTGGTGGTGGACAGGGATCAGCTGGGTACTTTGACTGGTCTGCAGCTACACAGCTACATACACAGCAAGCTGTAATGCAAGCACACCTTTCTATCACAGTCAGCATTAACCTTTCAATTTGCTCTATAATAGCTCATCCGTGGGATTGGACCATACAGGATATCCTTCACTCCCCATAAACATTAATGAGTATTGGAAAATTAGACCCTTGTCAAAGTTGCTCAGATCCTTACACATCGAGAACTGACTGTTAATTAGCTGGCTAATATATCACACACTTTGACAGGTGCCATTGTAACAAATGTCACACTAGAGTGTTACAGTGTTACAGTGTAATCTGTATTATTCACTTCACCTGTCAGTGGTTTTAATGTTATGGATGATTGGTGTATGCAGAGTTTTGCTGCTATGTGAGTGGCAGATTAGATAATTACTCTATATAATTCATGATGCAAACATGGGGGGTAATCAATATTATAAAAACAAAATTGTTTATGAAAGTAATCAAGGAGAAGGAATTTTCTTTTTCTGCCTCAGACAAATCTGAATTAAAACAATAATAGCCAGGATAACAGATTTGCTTGGGGCAGGTTTCTGGGCTAGTGACTAATCCATTGCCCTGTTCAGTAATAATTTAATAATTATGCTATCTTTAATGATACTAATCTTTCTAAACTTTCATGATTTTGACAATATAAAAATGCCATCAGATTAGCGGAATATATCTGCAGGAGAGGTGTCTGTGATATTAAACATTAGTGAAATCTACAGATACAAAACAACAAGGGTTTTAGTGCTGAAAACATGCTTTATTGAATCAATTATAAGGCTCAAGGAGGTTGCATTTATTAGTAATACTACAATTCTACATAAAATCAAACCAAAATATAGGGCATATAATTGCTGTTTTGAGGTGTTTGCACAGAAGATGTTGTCCCTGTGGTATGTTTGTTTGCCCAGCAACTGTGAAGATGAGTTCTAAAACTAGTACACACACAATGCAACAAAGCAATCCTCCAAGAGGAGGCTCTGCTTCTGCAAGGAAGTACAAGATAGACTTTTATTATTGGCCAGGAGATGTTAATTTTGAAAGTCCATTCAAGCAATTCTTTAGCAGAAACAGAGCACATTAAACATTTTAGCTCATGAAGTGCAGGCCGCTCGCACTTTGAGCATGTCTTTAAAATGGTGGTACGACATAATCGGTTTGAACACAAGACCTAATCATGCTGCTTACATGAGGGTAAATGCATGCAGCATTCAAGGTCTTATGGTCAAGTTTTAAATTCATGTGATTACATTAATATCACATGTACACATATCGTGTATAGCTTTGTCATGTAAATTTAGTAAAACTTCAACAGGGAGCCTCTCTACCTGTTGAGGCAATCTTAAGACTTCAACTTTTTGTTGAGGCACTAAGTTTAGTTCCAGGTTTAACAGGGTATTCGTTTCATGAGAAACTTTCTCCTGATAAACAAATAGTTCCATTTGTTTAGTTAATATTGTCTTAAATAACAATTCATACATTTCCCATAACCGGTAAATTCGGCTATATACATTATGTACATGTCACAAAAAATTTACCAAAAATCCTAGTCATAATTATCCAAAATGGCACATTTTTATAACAACTTTAGACTTTAGTCTAGTTTGGCATAAATTAATGTCAAGTTTGATATAAAAATATTTCATATTTACAGGAACAGATATCCAGGTATTTATCAAGTAAATATCTATTTTTCCTCATTCAATAAATAAAAAGGCAGGTAATGCAAGAAGGGGAAGAAAGTATCATTATTAGATTTATAGCGAACGAATGCTAATGGTAACATTTGCCATATCAGACCCATGCTCATTGGAAAGTTTGAGGGTGTACATCCCAGCATCACTAGGTTTTACACTAGTGATTATGAGTGTTGTCAGGTCCTCTGAAGTCTCAATGTGGAACCTTCCACTCTCTTCTGCAGTTGAAAGTGTTTTTCCACCACGAGACCACTCAATGTATGGAGAAGGCTCTCCAGAGAATGCACATGCGATGGTCAAAACCTTCCCAGGTTCAATGCTGATGTCTTCAGGGAGGGCTTCAATCTTTGGTGCCGAACCTTTGAATAGAAAAAAAATATATTGAAGAGGTTTGTCAGTTGAAGGACATATGAGTCAGTAAGCTGTGTAAATATTTTTCATGGTATTATAGGCTCTTATTAGCTCACCTTGACCACTGAGCAGAGTGGCTCTTATTGAGGATTCCTCAGCATGTGAGTGACTTGACATCATACTGCTTGAGCTCATAGCACACACTGATTCAGAGGTCATGGAGGACATGCTGGACATTGACATTGTTTCAAATTTCATTTCTGCCATGGAGGAACTACTGAATGATGTTTCCTGCATTGTGCTCTCCATGTGGACAGATTTTGAAGAGAAACTCTCATGCATACTGCTGAGAGTAGCACTCTCTTTTTTCAGCAATTCAACTCCCTCACGGGCTTTCGAGGACACTGATTCTGTAAGTAAACATTCAATTAATGTGTGTATTAATGATATGAAGCCTGGATCGCAAAAATGTGTAAAGAAAATACTGAATTATTAAATGAAATTAAATTTACCTTTTACAGCCATGCGTGTAGACAGAAATGTTGTTATTTTTGAATAGATGGACTTGAACACTTGACCAAAGAAAGAGAAGGATGTTTTTGAGACTGCTCCACTCTCTGCAATTATTTCACAGGAGTATTCACCCTGATCCCGCTCAGACACATCCAATATATAGAGACAGCAGGTACCATCAGCAGAAGTATGGATCTGATAATGGCTACTGTGACTAAGTCTCCTGCTATCTTTGTACCACACAACCTCCCTTACAGAGCTTTCAGCAACACAGGTCATCTTCACCTTGTCTTCAGAGGCCTCAGCCTTAAGCTGCTGGAGGATCTTTGGGGGTGCTTCCTTTGAAGGAGTTTGTGATTTCACAGTGAGTGGAGATTTAACCCTTTTTGGTGACATTATCGGCTCAGGAGACTTGGCTGCTGGGGGGGATTTTACTCTTTGAGGAGAGGTGATTGGCTCTGGTGACTTCAGGCCTGTGGGAGATTTAACTCTCTGTGCTGAGGTTATCAGCTCTGGAGACTTAATTGGAGGTGGTGATTTCACTCTTGGAGGGGATGCTACTGGTTCAGGAGACTTATGGGCTGCAGGAGATTTAACCCTAAAAGGGGATGTACTTGCTTCAGAGGGCTTTGCAGGGACAGGTGACTTAACTCTTGGAGCAGCAGTACCAGGCTCAGGAGACTTGACACCCTCAGGTGACTTAGTTCGTGATACATGTGACTTGACTCCAGTGGGTTCTGGTGATTTCACCAAATGTTCTGGCAACTTAACTGATGGGTCTGGAGACTTTACTGGTGGCACTGGTGCCTTTACTGATGGCACTGGAGATGTGACAGGCTGTGTAGGAAGTTTCACTGAAGGTCCTCGTGATTCTACAGAAGTTGTTGGTGATTTCACTGAAGGCTCAGGTGATTTCACTGTTGGCTCAGGAGATTTAACTGGAGGAGATGGTACAACTGCCTCCTCTTTTGCTAGTGGCTTAGAGATATTCAAGGTAAATGTTGCCTCTTGCTTTCCCTCTGAATTTTCTACCACTACTGTGTAGCTGCCTTCATCAGAGTACTCTACAGAAGATATTTCAAATGTAGATTTGTACTGTGTAATTGTCACATGTACACGACGGGAACTGACAATAATATGTTGCCCATGCATCCATGTGACACTTGGTGCTGGTACGCCATCAATATCACAGGTAAATCTTGCAGCCTCACCCAATGACACTGTTAGAGAGTGTGGTTTGGTGAGCATTTTTGCTGACAGAGTGGATTTGACTTTCTTAGCAGTTATGCTTGCTGTAGCTGAGGACTCAACAGATTTTGCCTTATATTCAGATGTTACATGTCTTTCTGAGGATGAATATGAAGCAGATGACAGGTATTCAGTAGATGAATATCTGATAGGAGATGATGCAAGTCTTTCAGACTCATATTTTTCAAACCCAGAAACTTCATGTCTCTCAGTAAACTTTGTCTTGGATTCTTTGATCTCTATGTGTGTCCTTGAGGCTGAAGATGCCCTGATTGATGATGTATGGTAATAGTCTGTCTTTAGCACTTCAGGTACAAATGTTGTTGGAGCCTCCTCATCTTTGCGTCTTGAGGAATATGTAGTAAAAGCTCCTCCTGATACATCGAGAGTTGCATAGTCAGAGGCTTCTCCTTTTGAGTTGGTACAGAGAGCACGGTATGCGCCACTATCCTCTGCTTGGCAATCTGTAATATGAAGGGTTAAGACACCACTCATGTCTGTAAAGTGATATTTGCTGCTCTCTTGAATCTGTTGTCCATTATGGAACCAGTGGATTTCAGCTTCTGGCCTTGATTGGACATTCAATGTGAATTTAGTGTCCCGACCACATGGTACACGGTGTGAGCGCATTCTAACTGTGATTCTTGGGGCATGGTCAAGACTAAATGGTTGTTGTGTTACAACTTGATACTTTCGTTCAGATTTCAAAGCAGCTTTTCTTGCTTCATATCTAGACATGATGTCAAACCTTGCAGCTCTTTCAAACCTAGAGGAAGATCTTGATGATCTTCTTTCAGGAGACACAGGACTAGGGGAACGTGGTCGTGTCCTCTCAGGAGTGGGTGACCTCCTTTCAATTGCCTCACATTCACATTCCACTGGCATACGAGATGGTCTTATCAGTTCAGAGACCGGACGCATCAATTCAATATATGTTGGAGACAGAGATCTCCTCCTTCTAATGAAATGGGAAATGGGGGGTGGAGAACTGCTAGGTCTTAGTGGTGTCACTGCAATTCTTGTTTCCTCTGTGTGTTTCACTTCAGCTTTGTGCATAATCCTAGGTGATTCATGGCGTAGTGCGTGCAGTTCAAAACAAACAGGGCTAACACTTGGAGGAGAGGCAGAGAATCCAAGTTCAAGCTCCTCCTCCAGCTGTTCCTTCTCTTCTTCAATTCTTCTCTTTGTCAGATAATCTTCTACAGGCTGAAGGAGCTCTTCATCTGAAAGATCACCCAGGGAATGCCTTCTATGTCTGAAAATGTCTGACTCAGGAGATGGTGAGCGCCTAGCTGGTCTTACAGTTTCTAAATCATCTAGCGTGAGCTTTGGAATACGCCATCTTGGCCTGTACTGATCAGTAATTCTGGGAAGTGGCATGACATAAAACTGTTCCCATCTGGAAAGTCGGATGCGTTTCTGTCTCTTCTGCACAACTCTCTCCATGCGTTCAGAAATTTCATATTGATCACGTAGTTTCTTGTACCACTTCATGTCAGATAAAGGCACAAAATGTTTAATATTCATGTCTTCCTCAAGAACAGTTGGATCATGTACACGAGCTTCTGGAATTTCATAAGGCATTCTGATCTTCCTACTCTCTTCTTTAATTCTCTTAATTTCCTTATCTTCTTTGTCAGAGATATCAAACTCACCTTGTACATTCTTGGTACTCACTGCAGGTTTGTATAATTCAGCAGCTTCTTTCAGTGCCTCTTGAGCTACAGGATTAAGTGTAGTCACATCTACTGTTGAGAATTCTTGTGCCAATTTTAGTGTCTTTGTTATTTGGTTTTGTATGTATATCTGCTTATCTTCCTCACTCCTGAACTCCCTCCTAATGTAAGTTAGGCGTTCAACCTTGAGAGTGGCTTGGCAACTTGCTGAACCAGCAGAGTTTGTTGCAGTAACTCTGTAGGTGCCAGAATCCTCAATTAAAGTTTCTCTAATGTGGAGGACATAATATCCCACATCTTCTTGAACAACTTCAACTTGTGGTCTAAATTCAAGAGGCTTGCCATCTTTTTCCCATTTCAGACTAGGTGGTGGTGTTCCTGACACTCTCAAATCAAAATGGACACTCTCTCCCTCAACACAATCAATATTTGCTAAGAGGCGTCTGAACATTGGCCTCATTGTGTCCTCAACAACAGGGTGATGTGTTACTGTTAAGCGTGCCTTACAGCTGTCTTCACCAAACTTGTTATTTGCCACAACAGTATATTCACCATCATCACCAGGCTCAATATTGTGAATCACTAGCTGATAAAGACCCTTGTCTGTTGTAAATGTATATTTTGTAGAATCAGGTTTGATTCTGTGTCCTGCCTTCAGCCAAGTAACCTGTGGCTCTGGATGAACAGTTATTGTTACACCAAAGCGTACATCCTCTCCAATATATGCTGAACAATTGTATAGTGGCAGAGTAAACTCAGGTGGCCTTTGGAGAAGTTTGGTCCTATCAATTCTACGCTTGGGTTTTTTGAGTGAACGTCCCAGAAAGTATTCACGATAGGACCGCACACTCTCAACAAATAGCTCTGCGTATGCATTGTCTTCTCTGTCTTCACTAACAACTTTGCATCTGTATAGTCCATCATCACATTCTTCAATGTCTTTCACATAAATGCTTGCAACTCCATTGGCATAGCTGATTTCATACTTATGACTTGCTGTCAATTTACGAGAACCAAAGTACCATGCCACTTCAGTGGTCTTGTCATAGTTTTCAATGTAGCACATAAAACGAACATGACCACCTTCTTCAGCGGAGCCATGCATGACAGGACCTGCTCTCAGACCTTGTTCTGGATGTCCAATTTTCACTCTGCTAATTGAAACATTTCTTTGGTTTCTGTAACCTCCGCCATAGGCAATACGTGCTGCTGAAATAACAGTGCTCCACTCCTTCTTGATTATTGACTGGTAATATCGTCTGTGTCTTAAGGTCTTTATGACTTTAGAACTAATGTTTTCTATTTTCATCTTGAGCCAAGGATGTTCCAGAGCCTCAGATGCAGTCATACGATGTTTGCGTTCTTTAGTTAGAAGCCTGTCAATGAAGTCCATGCCTTCAAGACTGGTGTATTTGAAGGCCTCACTATCAAATATGTATTCAGCATTTGAAATATGTTCGATCATTTTTTGAGTTGATTCAGCAGCAAAAGGATTGAGGCCACTAAGAAGCACGTAAGCAAGAACTCCAACTGACCACATGTCTGTGGCAGTGGTAACAAAATCACTACTGTGGACCTCAGGTGCATAATACTCAGGTGATGTGAACTGAATTCTGATATTTTCTCCAGCTGTCAGCAGCCTGGTTTGGCCCATTTCAATGATCTTGATTGTACTGCTCTTTCTTGTAGTGTAGACAATGTTGTCAGGTCTTATGTCAAAATGACCATAGTTGAGGCCATGCAGGAACTTGAGAGCCTGGCAAACTTGTCTGAGGTACAGAACAATTTCCCTCTCTGTGAGGTCAAAATTTGTTCCAAGACGTTCAAAGATGTCCATCCCTGATATGAATTCATAGATCAGAACATATTCCTCCAAGCTATCAAACGACTCATGAAGATATAGTAAGTTCTTGTGCCTTGTAGTATTTAGTGTTTCAATCTCTCTTGCAACTAGTTCTCTATCAGCCCCTTTCACTTTAATGAGTTTAGCCAGGAAAGTCTTCTTGGAGCTAATTTCAACACAGCGATGAACAATACCAAAGTGTCCACATCGTGCTAGTTCTTCAGAGATTTTGTAAAGAGATGGCACATTCTTAACTTTGGAATGAGGTGCTTCTTCTTTCTTAACTTCTCTATCTTCATCCACTTCCTCATCATAATTTCTAATAGCTAATTTGTCTTCTCTTGCTGTTACAGGTTCAGTTGGCACAGATGGGTTACTCAAACCAAATTTGTTTTCTGCAATAACACGGAACCGGTATTTGGTCTTACCAAATAGGCTCATTACAGTATATTGTGGTTCAGATGTCCGGGCAACACGAATCCACCGATCACCAGATACTGGGCACTTCTCTACTATGTAGCTGATGATATCACTTCCACCATCATTTGGAGGAGTCCATGTGAGTGTGATGGTATCTCTTCCAATATCACTCACTTTAACATCCTTAGGTGGATCAGGTACATCAGCAACATCGAGTTCAACTGTCTGCTTATCAACACCAAATCTGTTCTTGGCACAAATTATATAGTAACCAGCATCTTTCTTTTGCACTCCCTTTTGAAACACAAGGGATGTGAAGGATCTTGTTACAATCACTTGATGATAGGCTGTATTATTCAGTATTTCTTGTCCCTTCTGCCATGTGACTGCAGGATCAGGTTTACCACTGATTGGAATCTTGATGGTGACCACCTCACCACGAACAGCATGAACAGCTCCCATACCTTGTAGATGTAATGGCAAGTGAACTTTGGCAGGAACTAGAAAAGAGAATACAAATTTAATATACTGTAACTAGCTGATAGTGTTAGCAATGTAAAGAAGAAGGCCAAGAGCAATTGTATTACAAAGATTCACATGAAAACAGAGCAGTCATACCTTCAACATCAAGTGTTACAGTTGTGGAGATTGATCCTTCCTGATTTGTGGCTCTAATTTGGTAAACAGCCACATCATTCTCATCTGCATTACTGATAACAAGTTGGTGGTAGCCTCCTTTGAATTCTTGGATCTTGATTTTCTCACCATCTGGTAAAATTTCTTTGCCATTCTTGTACCATTTTACTATTGGCTTGGGATATCCAATGACTTTAGTAACAAAGGTTGCATTGGCTTTATATTTAACACACATATCTCTCAGTTCCTCTTTAAAGAAGGGAGCACGAGGAGCTGTGTCTGACTTTGGAATGACAGGTTCTGAAATTTCACTCCAGTCACTCTCTCCACCAATATTCTCACATTTGACACGGAATTCATACTCAAAGCCTTCAATAAGGCCTGTAACAGTATAGCATGTCTCATGAATTTCTTCAGTTGTAACAGCAATCCATTTGTTCTGTTTCTTTTCTCTCTTCTCCAGATAGTAACTCTTAATTTTGGCACCTCCATCACTAGAGGGGGGTTTCCATGTCACAAGGCAGGAATCCTTTGTGAATGAAGTAACCATTGGCTGGTGTGGGATTCCAGGTTTTTCTGAAAAAGACAAAATTGTGATTATGTAGATTATTTATTATTCCTTCTTTTGTCATGTTCTTGCATAGAGATATAATGGATGTTGTCAACAATTGACTTACCATATGGACTCTTGATGATGAGAACAGCAGGAATCTCTAACGACTCACTAATACCATACTGATTCTGGGCAGAAACACGGAAGTAATATCCAGCACTCTCATTTAGATTTGGAATGCGGCATGTGGTTCCTGAGACAGATGATGACACTAGATTCCATTGCTCTCCCTCCTTTGCTTCACATTTTTCTACAATATAATTTGTGATCATTGAACCACCATCATCCTTAGGAGGTTTCCAACTTATGATTACTGAGTTCTTTAAGAGGGCTTCAACAATAATTGGCCCTTCAGGAATCAGAGGCTTATCTGGAATGAGAGTAATAGTGTTGAACAAACATATACCTCAGCGGTCCAATTCCAATTTTGTTTAATTAAAAATATACCCCTCAACTCCATTTGGTATTTAACTTACCTTGGATTTCAACACGTAGCACTGTATCTATTGTACCAAATTTGTTGCTCAGTTGCACCTTGTACCGGCCAGCGTTTGCCTTGCGCTGAACATTTCTGACAACCAAGTGGGTATAATTCTCTGTGTTTTCAATAATAACATTCTCTGATGGATTTAGAGGTTTCTTGCCATAAAACCACATAATTTGTGGAATTGGACGTCCAATATAGACAACATGGAGACGTAGGCTTGTTCCACAGCCTGTATAGTATTTCTCCTTCAAAGGGAATCCAGGGTGGAATTGGGGTGCAGCCTGCAAAAGAAGCTTGCCACTGGTTTCAATCTCACCCGCCTCATTGATGGCTCGGCAAGTGTACAAACCTTCATCCTCTTGTTCGTCAGTTAAAACTGTTAGAGAATGACTTCTGCCATCAGAGCTCATTTTGTATTTACGACTTTGAGTCAGTTCCTTTCCATATCTATACCACTTGATTTCTGGAAGTGGTCTTCCAATAATCTGGCAAGTCAGTGCTCCAGATTCTCCTAGTTTTGTGGTAGTATCTTTCATCTCTTCCTTTAGACTTGGTGCTTCTCCAACTGTTAAAAAATTAAACAAATTAAATAAAATGCATAATGAACTGCACTATAAATCCAAATTAAAATAAAGTGCATGGCTTATCTTTTCAACATACCACTCAGTTTGGTTTTAATGCCCATGGCAGTTCTACGGGGTCTGCTCAGTCCGGTTTCATTTTGAGCAAACACTCTAAATTCATATTCTGTTGCCTCCATGAGACCACCCATAGTAAACTGCCTGTCTTTTGAACGCTCTTTGTTGCATTTTTTCCAGGCACTTTCACCCGCTTGTCTAAACTCAATCCAATATCCAAGAATTTCTTTGCCACCATCAGATTCTGGGCGCAGCCAATGAATCGTGATGCAATCCTTGGTAACTGAGATGATGTCAATATCACCTGGTTGGCTCGGTTTATCTAGTAAAGTAATAGAATGACGTTATTAGAACTTAGACACCAACAGGATTTTGGTACATTTTCTTTGAAAGTTGTGGTGCATGTTACTCACCAAATGGATCCTTGCACACAACTGCTTCAGATACAGGTCCAGACTCACTTTGCCCAATGTCATTTTGAGCAATCACACGGAACTGATACTCTGCATCAGGGATAAGGCCGGTGACAGTATACATTGTGGTTGTGATGTGAGTCTTGTTGTGACGCACCCATTTTTCAGTTGAAACCTCTTTTCTTTCAATAAAGTATCCAGTGACACGAGAGCCCCCATCATCCTTAGGTCTTGACCAAGACAAGCTAACAGTGGTTTTAGTGACATCCATAATTTCTGGAGGGAAGCTGGGAGGCTCAGGTGGACCTTTTTTAAAGAACAATATGCATTACCTGGTTTATTAATATAATACAAACAATAATAAGAGTAATTAGGTTATTTAAATGTTAAAAATACTTACAGAGTGGTGTCTTTGGAATAAGTGAATCATCTGATTTTAGAGATCTACTAATTCCAAACTGGTTCTCTGCTACTACTCTGAAGTGATACTCCACATTTTCTTTCAGTCCTTTGACCACTAGCGAAGTGTCCACCACTCGAGAGTCCACAGTGTACCATGCTGCTTTTGGTACCTCGCGTCTCTCGACAATGTAGCCAAGGATATCAGAGCCACCATCATCTGAGGGTGGTCTCCAGCTCACTCTTACAGAACGAGCTTGAATATCATCAAATTCCAGAGGGCCTTCAGGTGGATCTGGACGTCCAATAACTTTAACCTTGATGTACACTGCTTTCTTTCCACATTTGTTCTCCAACACAAGATCATAAGTTCCAGTGTCATCTCTATGAGCTTCCTTGATTACCAGCTCTGTACGTTCTTCACTGGTGGCAATCATAGCCCTGTGAGAAATATCACGGCCTTCCTTTGTCCACTTACAATTTGGATATGGTTTTCCTTTAATTGGCACAGAGAGTCTGACAACTCCACCTTGTCTGACAATATAACCCTCCTGGTACTTTGTGTCCAGCTCATAATCAGGATACTCTGAAATATTAATGCAGGTTGTTTTAGCAT
The DNA here is from genome assembly GCA_030068235.1 of Notoglanidium macrostoma. Classification (NCBI taxonomy): domain Eukaryota; kingdom Metazoa; phylum Chordata; class Actinopteri; order Siluriformes; family Auchenoglanididae; genus Notoglanidium; species Notoglanidium macrostoma. The sequence goes on along the minus strand of JAQQZR010000035.1, from coordinate 23,236,669 downwards.
TAATGCAATGCATGTCAAATATAACACACACAGTTACAATGTTATTTTTCATTCCTACCAAGCATTTCTGTGACTTTAACCACTCCTGGAATCTCAGCTGCTTCTCCAGGTCCACCAACATTACATGCCATCACACGGAACCTGTACTCAGCACCTTGGGGCATATGCGTCAGTGTGTATTCACAACTCTTTGTTGGAGTTGTATTACATTTGGTCCATTCAGTCTGGTCAATTTTCTGCATCTCTATCAGGTAACCAGTGATGATGGAACCTCCCTCTTCCTCTGGGGGAGACCATGCCAATGACACAGATGTTCTGGTTGTATCTGTGACTCTTGGGTTCAAAGGAATTCCTGGAGGTTCTGTGTGAGAAGAAATAGTAAATGTTTAATCTTTTTCAAATGTTGGTCTCACAGACTAGTACACAGTATGATGATGAATGTTCCTTTGCACATACCGATAGGATCCATTGCAATCACTGGATTTGAGCTCAGACTCGGTTTGCCAGTGCCTCTAGAGTTCATAGCTGTCACTCTGTACTCATATTCGAGACTTTCAATTAGTCCAGTTGATCTGTATCTTGTCATTGTCACTGGATTCTTATTGATACGCACCCATCGGTCAGATCTAGTCTCTTTACGCTCAATAATGTAGCCAGCCACCGAGGAACCACCATCATCTTCTGGTGGTTTCCAAGTGAGAGTCATACCATCATGGGAAACATCAAATATTTCAGGTGTGCTTGGTGCACCAGGAATAGCTAAAGAAGGTAACATACCAGGATATTATTTGTTTCTCTATTGATTATGTATATACAAATATATGTTTTTTATACATATATATATATATATATATATATATATATATATATACATATATATTATATATATTTGTGTGTGTGTGTGTGTGTGTGTGTGTGTGTGTGTGTGCTTACTCTTGGCACTCTTGCATTCAACAACCTCAGACTGAAGGAATGCACCAATGCCAAAACGATTTGTTGCAGCCACATGGAACACATATTCTGTTCCCTCAGTTAGTCTAGTGAATTTGAATGTGGGTCTTGTAACAGATTCAGAAATAGACAGCCAACCAGGGCGATGAGCATCTCGTTGCTCAACTACATAGCCACTGATATTGGCACCTCCATCTTTCTCTGGTGGCTCCCAGCTGCATGTTACAGATGTGGCATCAATTTCATCAATTCTCATAGGCCCAACTGGAATGCCAGGTTTATCTGCAAATGGGGTGCATTATGTCAGTTTCAGTTGTGCTGGAAACACTGTAAATCCTTAATCACAGAAAAGATTTAGGATGAGATAAAAATATCTTTCTCACCAAGAATGATGACTTTTATGATTTCTGTAGCTACTCCTGCGATATTCTTTACTTCAAGAGTATAGTCACCGGTATCATCAAGAGTAGTTTCACAAACCATTAGTTTGGTGTACTTAGCAGTTGTCTCAATTTTAATATAGTCAAGCTTGTCTTTCATCTTAATGCCACCAAAGAACCACGAACAAGTTGGTACAGGTCTTCCAGTAATGGGAATGTTGAGCACAATTGGCTTGCCAGCATTCACATTTACAATCTTTTGAGGAATGCTAGTCAGATCAATCTTTGGCATAACTGTAAAATAAATACAACATTTAACATAATTTATAATGTGTAATTGTTCATTTATTGTTAATATATAGTTGAGTACAAGTTAATAATAGCATACCTCTCTGTTCTTGAATAGTTACTGGTGCTGTCAGGTCTCTGGGCTCACTGATCCCCCTACTGTTCTCAGCTTTTATTCTAAATAAATATTGCTCATTCTCATTAAGAGAATCTATGGTGTGCTGAAACACTGATGCTCTCACATTAGCAACATTCATCCATCGGTCAGTTCCTTTCTTACAGGCTTCAATAACATAACCAGTAAGTCTGCTGCCACCATCATAAAGTGGTTTCTCCCATCCAAGAATGACAGTGGACTTTGTAATATCAATGACTTGCAAATCTTGAGGAACAGATGGAATTTCACATACCAGGACAGAATCAGTGGTTTCACAAGGTTCTCCAATACCATATATGTTTTCAGGCAGTACTCTAAAGAAGTATCGTGTTCCTTCCTCTAACCCAGTGATTCTGTACAATGTCTTCTTGCATTCCATTGTCACTGTTTTATAAGATTTCATTGATGCTTCTCGGTTTTCAATAATGTAGTTGTTGATGGGAGCCCCTCCATCAATAGTAGGGACATCCCATGTAATGACAACTGATTCTTTAGTGTAATCCTTGACCTTTACTGCACCACAGGGACCAGGGGAATCTGGAATTGAGAAAAATAATTTTAAATGTAAGTAAGTAAGTAAGTAAGTAAGTAAGTAAGTAAGTAAGTAAGTAAGTAAGTAAGTAAGTAAGTAAATATTACCATATATCTTGACAAGAATGGTAATTATCTTCTTGCCAGATGGATTTTCAGCCTCGATTGTGTACTTCCCAGCATCATAACGGTGAATCTTCTCCACTATTAATGTTGTAGTACTCTCTGTTGTGTCAATATATCCTCGTGACTGAAGGTCTATGCCAGTCTTTCTCCAGGTAACAACTGGCAGCGGCCTTCCAGTTATAAATGCATTTAGACGTAAAGTGCTACCAGCTCTCAGACAAACTGTTTTCTTCAGTTCTTCTGGTAATTCAATATCAGGAATTTCTGAGAAGGGTACATTTTAGTAAGTTTGTAGATCGAAAACACTGAAGGTCAGTTTACACAAATTAGGTTTATTGTAAAAATAAAATCGCTGAACATTCTCTGGAGCTATATTCAGAGTTCATTACTTAATTCAGTAACTTATATCCAAAAGTTGCATTATTAGTAACATAGGCAAAGTTATGCATATTCAGAGATGGACTAAGCACCTGCTTAATTTGATTTTCTGAGTGCACAATTCAGATTATGCAAATTGTGTGCATGTAGTTCACACCTCTGAGGTTGCCACTTGAGTAGAATGGAGTTTTTCAATAGTTTCTAGCTCCTTTAAACACAAGTACTTGTCTTTATGCCCAAAAACAGTCATGGATAAAGATATGTAGACAGAATAAGTAATTTCTTTTATAAAACTACTCCTGGAATTCTTTGATCAAGAGTACTATAATTTTTTTAAATATTCATAATATTTGTTGTATTGTGTGCCAAGTTGTGAGCACAACTTAATAACAATATACTAAATCAAGGCTATTTTTAAATGAATTAATAAAATAATGACTTTATTGGTAATTTGATGTAATCTCTAACAAAAATGTAAGGATTAAAGAGTAAGCTGACTGACCATTAATTTGCTAAACTTACAGTTCGTGTTAACTTGTAAATATCCATTAAAGGATCCTGAGTCTTATCAGTGTCTCCAATTAAGATTCTGTATTCTCTTTTCTCTTTTCAGAAAATGTCCCCAATATCAGAATCACATGTAACTAGGACATGCCTCTGTTTTACTCAAATGCCACCAAAGTTGCATAACTCTCAAATAGCTTCTGAATAGTGCTCAAGTCTTTTATCAATACACTGAATATCATATGATCTTCTGAATACCAATTGCACAACTCAAGTCAAAATACAGCCCTGATAGTCTAGTCAGTCATTTTAGACTAGTCATTCCTCATTGCCTCTCAAAATAAACATGATGTATAGTAGACCTAAGAAAAACTTACCAACTCTTTCTGTGGGTGCAGTCTCCCCACTGCCTTCACTGAACTCTCCAGTGCCCACTGCATTCACTGCAGCCACTCTGAAACTGTACTTCTTGTTACTTGTTAAACCAGCTGCAGTATATTCAGTAGGAGTCAGGATCTTCTGAGTGGCTCTATACCACTGTTCAGTTCCCTCTTCTAGAATCTCAACAACATAGCCAGTGACATCTGAACCACCATCATACATAGGTCTGGTCCATGTCATAGTGATGCTGTGTTTGGTAGTATCTATTATGCGAGGAGTCGATGGAGGAGCTGGGGTATCTGTAATATATATATATTTATAAAAAACAGTTAATACACCCTTTAAATAACAATCAAGACAATGTTAATAATAAAATATATGTGGCATCATGATGTGTTTTAGCAACAGAGGTTATAGTTACTGACATGTTGGATCTCTGCAAAGAGCATATTCAGAGGCTTCACTTGGTAAGCTTGTGCCAGCAGAATTGTCAGCTGCAACACGGAATTGGTATTCGCTTCCCTCGAATAGACCTGTTATCTTGAGTCTTGTGTCATAGATGGTGAATGTCTTGTTTACTCTAGTCCATCTCACACTGCTTTTCTCACGTTTTTCCACAAGGTAATTTTTTATTTCACTACCACCATCATTCTCTGGCTTCAGCCACTCAATAATGACATGTTGCTTTCCAATAGCTGTAATTTCTGGTGCTCCAGGAGGTGTTGGAACAGCTGTAATACACAGGACAATATTACTTAATAATATTTGTTTCTAAAGCTCAGTGAATCTGTGAGTTACTGAAATTTATACAAAGGACCTACTATACGCATTTCTTGCAATGATTGGTTCAGACTCCAGTGGTACACCAGCTCCATATTTGTTAACAGCTCTGACACGGAATATATATTCATTGTTCTTGATTAGTTTTGTACTGACACAAGAAAGGGTCTTGCATTCAGTTTCCATGACAACCCAGTTGAGCCTACTAGTCTCACGTCTGTCAACAATGTAGTGAGAGGCAGGATCTCCCCCATCCTCAAAAGGTATCTTCCAAGAAACTGTGCATTTTTCTTCTGTCACCCTGCTTATTGTGATTTTACCATCTGGAGGACCAGGGGTATCTGGAATGGAAAAATAATTTCACATTATCAGCCAAATATTTAATATTTTGATCAGAGTGAGATATGTTTTAATTAAAAAATTTCTTACCAAGAACTTTAACATTGACAGCTGCAGTTTTAGTTCCACTGGCATTCTTAACAGTTAATATATATTTTCCAGTATCATTCCTGTTACACGACTTGATGATTGCCATAGCTCTGGTGCTAGTGTATGTCAATGAGTACTTATCACCAAGCTCCAACTCCTTATCACCCTTAGACCAACAAACTTTGGGTTCGGGTTTACCACCTATTGCAGCATCAAGAACAAGGTCTGATCCAGCCCTAATAGTCACTGTCTCACCAACAAGTTTGCTGTCTAACTCAGCCTTTGGTGGTGCTGAAAGAAATAAATAGCAAATATTAGATTACTGCCAACTTAATATACACAGTCCAATATTCATCAGGAAATAATCTTACTGTATTCATCCTTGCATGTGATCGGGCCTGTTGATTCTGATGGCATACTGTGGACTCCTGCACAATTTTTAGCAATGACACGGAATTCATAAACTGCTCCCTCCTCAAGTGATGTTACAGTGAAGAAATTTTCTGTGATTGTAGTGTAGTTGCACTTCAACCAACGAGTTTCATCATCATCAGTGGATGCCTTGCGTTCAACTACGTAGCCAACAAGTTTGCTGCCACCATCATTAAATGGTACAGACCATTTTATCGAAACTGAAGATCTTGTAATGTCATATACTTCTGGTTTGCCAGGTGGATCTAAAAGAAAAATGATCACCCTGTAAGTAAAATGTCACTAATAAACAACAATGTGGGATGATATTAAGAAAGTTAACTCAGTACATACCAACTGGATTTAAAGCCAGCACTGGTCTTGAAGCTTCACTGGCTTTGCTTAGACCAGCAATGTTCATGGCATATACACGGAATTGATATTCAAGGCCTTCAATAAGATTGGAGGCCTTATAGTGACACTCAATGCATGGGATTTTATTTTCCCGTGTCCATAAAATGGTGTTGCGCTCTTTCTTCTCAATCCAATATCCAGTCACCTTGCTTCCACCATCATGATATGGAACATCCCATTTAATGGAAATAGCATTAGCAGATATGAACACCACATCTGGACGTGTAGGTGGGCTTGGTGGTACTGCAAGATAGTACAATGATTATAATTTATGAAATACTAATGGAGCATATTTAAATAGAAATCAGCACAAGTAAGTGTACTTACCAAAAGGATGTTCTGCCACAATAGCTTGAGACTCAATTGGTTTGCTAACACCAAACTTATTCTCTGCACAGACACGGAATGTGTACTCCATGTATTTTGTCAAATGGGTGACTTTAATGGTTGGTCGTTTCACACTAGAGTTCACAACCTGCCAAGAAGTTTGACCAGATTCACGTTTCTCAACAATATAGTTTGTTATATCTGATCCACCATCATCTAAAGGCTCAGTCCATGTCAACGCACAGGATTCAGATGTGATTCCTGAGATTTCTATTGGGCCAGTGGGTGGGCTTGGCCTGCCAAAGACAACTACATTAATGCTGAATGTCTTTGCCCCAGCCAAATTCTCTAGAGTAAGGTAATATTTTCCACTGTCCCCTCTCTTCGCATCCTTAACCAACAGGGTGGTTTTCACATTAGAAGTCTTAATTGAGACTCTTTCTGTTTCCTTTAATTTTATTTCCTCAAGTTTCCACGTTACTTTTGGAGCTGGTCTGCCACTAATGGGAATATCAATGGCAAAAGTATTGCCAGTCTTACAGGTAATAAGCTGTTTGCTGATGCCACTAAGGTCTGCAGTGGGCTCAATGCGAGGTTCTTTGATGATAACAGAGGTGAGTGCATCTCTTGGATAACTGACTCCAGTATCATTTTGTGCTTTGACCCGGAATTCATATTCTGTGTTCTCAACCAAGCCCTCTAGGACCATCTTCAAAGATTTTGTTTGTCCACCAACAACCCAGTGATCAGAACCTTTCTTTCTGGTCTCAACGATGTATCCCGTGATGCGGCTTCCACCATCATGCTCAGGCTTCACCCATACTAAGGTGGCTGTTGAAGATGTAGTATCAATAATATCCAGCCTCTTGGGTGGTGCAGGCTCCTCAGTGGCAATAATGGGTTCAGATGTTTCATAAGGCTCACCTATACCATACTGATTTTCAGCTGTGACCCTGAAGTTGTATGCTACACCAACTGCAAGATTGGTCACTCTGAGAATTTGGCGTGTACACTTGGGACTGACCTCTTGCCAGCTCAAGTGACTTGCCTCACGTTTTTCAATAATATAATGATGAATACGTGCACCTCCATCATTAGATGGTGCATCCCACATGAGAGTCAAAGCTCCTCTTGTCACATCCTTGAATGAGAGAGGACCTGGTGGCCCAGGGGTATCCAACACTTTTACTGTTAATGTAATGGATTTACGACCACTGTTGTTCTCAAGAGAAAGTGTGTATTTGCCAGCATCATATCTGGTACAATTTTCAATTGTTAATGTGCTGAAGGTGTCTGTAGTATTAATATCTACTCTCACACCAAGTTCTCCATCTGCTTTTGCCCATGTAGCCAGGGGTGTAGGTTTTCCACAGAAAGGAATAGTAAGGGTAACTGTTCCTCCACTTTTCACAATATGTGTCTGTTTGAAATCTGCATCGATGTCGATCTCTGGTGAAGTCAGTCTGTCAACTGCATGCACTGCATTTGGAATCTCAGATGATTCTCCCTTTCCAGCCCCATTAATAGCACACACACGGAACTTGTACTCTTCACCTGGTTCTAAATCTGTAACTGTATATGAGGTATGGATGCATGTCTGGTTATTGACTCTGTGCCATTCTTCAAGACTTGCTTTGCACATCTCAATAATGTAGCCAATGATCTCCATACCACCATCAAAGACTGGTTTGGTCCATTGCAGGGTCACAGAGGTCTTTGTTGAATCACTGACTTTTACCACTGTTGGTGCGCTAGGTGCACTTGTAGGTTCTCTACACTTAAATAGTCTTGATACTCCACTCGGTGGTCCTACACCAGCCCCATTTTCAGCCATAACACGAAATTCATATTCATTTCCTTCAGTTAAGTTTGTAACTCTGTGTCTGAGCTCTGTGATTGGTCTTTTTGCTGAAACTTTTACCCACTGTAAACTTTTCTTTTCTCTCCTTTCAAGGATGTAGTGCTTTATCTCATTTCCACCATCAAATCTTGGTCTAGTCCAGCAGAGTGTAAGACTATTTCCTGTCACATGAGTGCAGTCAGGTGTTCCTGGAGCATCTGGTACAGCTACAAAATTTGAACAACACAATTTAGATTGAAATTGTGAAAATTTTTGTGGATATGTTTGGGAAAAAAAGTTAAATATTACTTACTGTATTGCATTTTAGCAACAATTGCATCTGATTCGAGTGGTTTGCCAACACCAAAATTGTTGACAGCAGACACACGGAACTGATACTCATTTCCCTTGATCAATTTGGTGACACAGAAAGAGCAGGCTTCACACTTAGATGTAACAAGTGCCCAAGAAATACGGGAAGTCTCACGCTTTTCAATCACATAATGAGTGATAGCTGAACAGCCATCATTTTCTGGAGGACTCCACCAAAGAGATGCCTTCTCAGCAGAGATATTTGTGATGCGAAGTGGGCCCTCAGGTGGTCCAGGAGTATCTGAATCAAACACAGATAGCTATAATTCAAAGTATTTAAACATACACATTTTACACACATATATATATATATGTTTGTGTGTGTGTGTGTATCTATATATATATATATATATATATATATATATATATATATATATATATACACTACCAG